>JAKRSK010012562.1:0-11716 GCA_029891615.1 Natrix natrix natrix | reverse complement strand
TCCTTATGATTTAGATAGAATGGGGTTCATAGGGTACTGATATTGCCTTCCAGTCAAGGAGAACACTCAATTGTTCTCCAACAAGCAAACAAACAAAAACACTCAGACAAGCTAGATAGAACCATGATGGCGAACATATGGCACACCAGTGACGTGCAGTCAGGGAGGCAGGGAGGGGCAGCACCTCACCACTGACATCATGAAAAAAATAATGTAAAATGAAAAAGGCCGAGACTGAGGTCAGGACCTGAGCTAGTTTGCTGCCTCACCGTGGATGATCTGCTTAACTGTTCAAAAAACGCCTCTAAAAAGCGCGCTCTCTACTATGAGGCAGGAGAACTGCATGCCTCATCATAGTCTGACTTTATGATTCTACATCGAGCAGAGTTAAGCAAGGTTAAAAGCCTAAAAATTCCTGACTTTCCACTTTCATAGTAGAGGGGCACTCGTTTGGCGCGGCGTTCTTCAGAGGGACCCAAGGACAAGAAGCAGACGTTCGAAATCCTCTGGAACTGAAACAGCTGGAAAAGGTACCTTGTGTGGGGTCGGAAGCTCAGGGGAGCGAATTTCAAACCTTCATCCTCCTGGAGTGGGGCTTTGGGCAAAGGCATGGGGATGGAAGAGGTTCAGGGATGATGCATTGCAGGCAGAGCCACGGTGCCTTTTCAAACCTGTAATCAGTGAAGCTGGGCTGGATCCTTCCGGGCTGGGGGAAAGTGTGTGTAATCCAATCCAACGTCTGTGTGATGGGTGTGTGTGTGTGTGTGTGTGTGTGGTGTGTGTGTGTGTGTGTTGAGAGAGGCGGGAGAGAGGGTCGAGAGGGAGGAAGGAGGGGAAGGGGAGAAGAAAAAGAAAGAAGGAAAATTCTTTCACACAGGAAAACAACTGCTGTCGCTTAAATCCAGAACTGAGCATGCCTTGGCTGTGGAATTCTGGGAGTTGAAGTCCACAAGTCTAAAAAAATTTGAAACCCACCACTGGGCAGTGCCTCACCAGCCATAAGCCTCACTAACACGTCACAGTGGCACACGTGCCACAAGATGGCACACAGAGCTCTCTCTGTGGGCATGTGAGCCATTGCCCCAGCTCAGCTCCACCGTACCATGTGCACACACGTCCCACCATCTAGCTGGCTTTTGGGTCTCTGCCTCACATGCGGGGAGGTGGGGTGCATGCAGATGCATGGGCATGCTGGAGGTCGCATTCCTGGTGTCCTGCGTGCATGCATGGGGGGCAGGGGGAGCTCAGGAGGGTCACACAAACACATGCTCGGGGTGCATGTGGGGGGGGTTGCACAGACACATGCTCGGGGGCACATGGGTGTGTTGCATGTGCATTTGCATTATGGGTGTGTGTGCGCACGTGCTTTCAGCACATGGCAATGAAAAGGTTAGCCATCACTGGAATAGAAGGTAAAAGCAAAACCATAGAAAGAAACAAATCTATCCCTATTTGGACTGATGGAAAGCAGTGGTGACCTCCTTACTCGATATGGTGACTCAAAAGTTTTTGTGCAGCATATACTCTGGACCTATTTTCCAATGTATGATCCACCACATTTGTTGGCTGAACAGTCCCTCATAGCTATTCTTATTCTATAATGTACAGGCAGGCTGAAATAAAGCTCACATAAGAACCAGTTTTGTTCAGCGATTAAGATGTTGGACTGGAAAGCAGGCGATTGGTGAGTTCTAGTCATGCTTAGCCATGAAAATTGACTGGGGTGACCTTGGGTCAGTCACAGTCTTTCAGCCAGTAGTGGAAATCTACATTTTTTTTTGCCACTGGTTCTGTGGGCGTGCCTTGGTGGTGGTGGGGTCATGTGACCGGGTGGGCATGGCCAACTTTTCCCATTTTTTAAAGCATTTTTTTTTGCTGCTGGTTCAGACTAATAGATAGGGAAAAAAATGCTTTAAAAACTGGGAAAAACGGATCTGACAATCCTGCTGCACATCTGAGAGTCACGAACCTTTCCCCCCCCCACACACTTTTTAAGAGCCTTTTTTTTTTTTTTAACTATTGGTTTGGGACAAACCTTAGCATTTTTTTATACTGGTTCTAGCGAAAACGGTCAGAAACCGGTAGCGTTTCACCCCTGCTTTCAGCCCAACTCATCTCACTGGGCTGCTGTTGTGGGGAAATTAGAAGAAGAGGAAAGAATATTAGGCAATGTTCATTGCCTTGAGTTATAATATAGACAGGAGACAAATAAACAAACAAAATAATAAATGTCTATCTTCTTAATTTCAGGGACTTGTTGGGCTTTTGGGTCTGGGAATAGAGGCAAAGAAGTGATCTTTCTTTCCTTAGCCAGAAGGCATTGTTGTAGTTATACCAATGTCTCCCTAGACCAGGGGTGTCCAAACTTGGGAACTTTAAGACTTGTGGACTTCAACTCCCAGAATTCCCCAGCCAGCTGGCTGGGGAATTCTGGGAGTTGAAGTCCACAAGTCCTAAAGTTCCCAAGTTTGGACACCCCTGCCCTAGACCTTTGTTTCTCAGCCTTGGGCACTTTAAGACTTCAACTATGAAGAACTTCAACTCCCAGAATTCCCTAGCCAGCATGGGAATTCCACAGCAAAGGAATTCTGGGAGTTGAAGTCCACATGTCTTAAATTTCACAAGATTGAGAAACACTGCCGTATGTGTGTGTGTGTGTGTGTGTGTGTAAGAAACCTGTTCTCAATGTATAAAGAAACAATGCTGACTTTATCTGTATTCAACATAGTTTCTCTACAATCTGTGTTAGATGTATTAAATGTGGTAATCATTTCCTCAACAACTGGTTTGAGAACGATATACAATGATGTACAACAATAACAACAACAAATCTCTACACAGATCAAAAGTTGTTTCTATACCATGTGAAACCACAATTCTACCCTGTTATATTCCTTCCTCAACACAATCCTCCTCCCCCTCTGGCCTGCATGATATTTCAGATTTCTGGATGAAAAGTCAACAGTTTAGAAAAGTCATGCACATGTTTTTTTAAGTTCATTGGAAAAAAATTGCATCCAGATTCAGAAGCATGCCTGAAATAGAAGCCATTTCATAATAATATGGAACTCAAAGTAATCTTTTCTTTTTACTGTTGCATTGTTCAAGAAGTATAATAAGTACATCTGTTTTCTGGGGGGAAAATTATTTTTGTTTGAAGAAAAGAAAGCATAATTACAAAATGTGGAAACAAAAACTGTTGGCTTCTGAGAGCAGGCATACATCTACCCCAAGTGTTTTTCACTGTAACTAAACACGATATTGTGATATTTAAATTATGCAAGTCACTTTAACTAGTTGAGTAAAAAGATGGGATATAAATAATATAAGATGTATAAACTGAAGGGAGAGGGGAAAATTATTTACTTTAAAATGTGATCAGTTTTATTTGCTATTAGTGCTTGAATACATTTTAGCCAGTGGTGGGATTCAACTTTTTTTACTACCGGTTCTGTGGGCGTGGCTAGGTGTGTGTGGGGGGGTCATGTGACTGATTGAGCATGACCAACTTGACATCACTCACAGCCAAAACCACTCAGTCACATGACCCACCACCACCAAGCCACGCCCACAGAAAAAGGTAGGAAAAAAATTGAATTTCTACCTATCTACCTATTTTCTGCCCAGGCCTGGCCTAATCTGTCTTCATGCTGCCTCCTTCTGCATGTGCCCTGCCCTCCCTTTGCCAGTCACACATGTCGCCCCGTTTCTCCTCCTTCAGCGGCCCCAGCAGCCCCAGCCCCGCTTCCTCCCCCACCCACTGACTCTTTCTTTGGGCTGCTTACCTTCCTCCCACAGCAGCTGGTCCAGACTTAGGAAGGCAAGATGACCTCCGGTAGCTTTCAGCAGCCTCCAGTCAGCTGCTGGGAAGCGGCTGGCAGAGAGGCAACGGCTGGGAGGCTTCTCACGGTTACATCAAAAAAGAGAGCTGAATACCCCCTCTGGTTTTAGCAAATAAAGGCCTGCCCATTAAGTCTCAGCAAGCAAATCATATAGAAGGAAACAAACTACAGTTCAGGTAGTCCTTGATTTACAACCACAATTGAACCTCAAAATTTCTGTTGCTAAGTAAGAGTACTTCACATTTGTTAAGTGGGTCTTACGACTTTTTTTGCCACATCTATTGAGTGAATCACTGCAGTTGTTAAATTAGTAACGTTAATTGTATCTGGTTCCCCCCATTGACTTTGCTTGTCAGAAGGTTGTAAAAGGGTGACCCGGGGACATTGCAACCTTCATAAGTGTGAATCAGATGTCAAGCATTCGAATGTAAATCATGTGACCATAGGCGTGCTACACCGGTCATAAGTGTGAGAAACGGTCATGTCATTTTTTTTCAGTGCCATTCGAACTGTCACTAAATGAATTGTACGGTATTATAAATGCAGTGTGTCTATTAAAGGGAGCTTTAAAGTGGGGAAATGGCAACTCAGCGTTTTTCAAATGACAAGTCAGCTTTTCCATGACTGTTTTAGGGCAGTGTTTCCCTCACCATTGTCCACTTTTAAGATGTGTGGACTTCAGCTGCCAGTATTCTGGGAATTAAAGTTTGTCGCAAACGTAAAATTTCTAAGATTGAGAAACAGTAATTTAGGAAATGTATATGTGTAACTGTGTAACATTTTGCTATGTAAGGTAGCCAACCATACTGCATTAGGTCATGCTTACCCTTGAAGCTATAAATACCATCACCTTTTTAATCTCATCATCTGTCTGATGGAGCAGGTCTTATGCTACTGTGGCTATTTCCCCCCCTTTCTTTTCTATTCCACAACATTGATTATTCCACAGCACACACACAAATCAGAGACACTGTTCAGAATTGACAAATACTATTTTCTATTTTTAGCATTGTGTTAAGTCTGCTAAAAATTAAATTGCTGGATGTCAAAAAAGGAAATTAACTAGCTGTTCTACAGAGGAATTTCATCACTATAACTGCATTTGTTAAAAGCAATGAGAAGACATTAGCAAACCAGAATTAAATTCTATTTGGGTGCCAGGGATCTACTTAGATCAGCTTCATAATTCCTGCTGAGTTTTAGATTAATATTTACTTTGTCACCCTTGCTAATTATCCATCAATGCACAGCTCCAAAGGCACACTTTTCTTCCATCATAATTGAAAACAGTTGTGTTTGGATAATAGAAATATCAGCGCTGTTTTCCCAGACATCAGTTTTATTATCTTTCCTACAAGGGTGTGGATAAAACTGAATATTCAGTTCCTTTTGGTATTATCAGCAATAACGAGAAAAATTAAATTTCAGCAACAAAGTTTCATGTGTTATTTGAAAGTGTTTTAATTCAAGTGTATGTATGTATGCATATGTATGTCACTGAGTTCAGGATTAATTGAAACTAACATCAGAGACACAATGATCATTGTGTTTTTATCCTAGAGAAAACTTTTTGTCAATTTGTTTATCCTTCCATGGGCATATTGAATATCTGAGAACCAATAAAAAGCTGTTGGAATTGCAGAATATTCATCAGGCCACAAAGCAGATGACTAAATCTAGAGGCAGGGGGCTGGTCTCAAGAGTAATTTACTAATTAAAGTTATTGGCTGATCATCTTGCCACAGGGTAGTGAATAGATGAAAGAGTGAAATTTTAACAAATATCCATGATGTGTATCATTTATTTCCCAGGAGCACTCAAAAACAGTTTTGACCACAGTTCTTGCCACAAAAAATAGAGAAGGACCTTGGGATAAGCTCTATGGAATAACTGACCAGCCTGTAAGGACATATTAGGCTCAAACTTAGAAGTTCCTTATCTCTGGTATAGTCATGAAGAAATTTTTAATGAATTTCCAACGAAAGGTTTTAAATGGAATCATTCTGTATTTACAGAATGAAAAGGGAAATGCTGTACCAAAGAGGCTAAGATCTGTCCTATAAAACTTAAAAAGAAATGTTTTGATGATTTGAATACATTGAAATTTATTTGGCAAGGGAAAAAAGCTAGAATTAAATTGGAAATGTTACATGAATCTAAATAAAATGGAGGATTTGAACTACCAGATTGGCCTTTATATTACCAAGCATGTGTTATAACATGGCTAAAAGAATGGCCTAGCTACCTGCGGGATCGCATCCTCCCACACACATCCCTGCGGCCAATTCGCTCTCACAGGGAGGGGCTGCTCCTGGTGCAGTCCACTAGGCAATGCCAACGGGCGACACCAAGGAGTAGGGCCTTCTCTGTGATGGGCCCAACCCTCTGGAATGACCTCCCCCCCGACATTAGAACCACCACCGACTTCCGCTCCTTCCGACAGAAATTGAAGACACACCTGTTCCGACTGGCTGGCCTGGCATAATGATAACGTCTACCTCCTGGCATACATATTTCTTACTGGTTTTTTAGGGGGATTGTTCTTTTATATTTAATTTTATAGGATATCTGTTGGGGTTTTAAATTTTTACATTTTAAATTATTTACTTAGCAGTACAGTTCTGTATATCTTTTTTATCCTCCTCTTATTTATTTATTTATTTATCTATCTACTTAATAATTTTAATTGTCTAAATTTTATAGTTATTCATGATGTATTTCTGAGATGGACTGTACACCGCCCCGAGTCCCTTTCAGGAGAGGGGGCGGTCTATAAGCGCTAATAAATAAATAAATAAATAATAATAATAATAATAATAATAATAATAATAATAATAATAATAATAATAATAATGGATAACCACCAAACACAAGACTGTTATATTTAGAAGGTCATGATCTAAAACTGGGATTGCATGCTTTCTTATGGTATGAGAAGAATAAAATTCACAGATACTTTCAAAATCACTACGTAAGATACTCACTATTATCTGTCTGGGGAAAAATAAAAGCTAAGAACTATTTGATAATCCCAGAATGGCTCTCAACAATGTAAGCATTTACAAATCCAAATCTGGTGAAGTTTGAAAAAAATTGTGACATTAAAACATTTTTGACACTGAAGGGAAATTAAAATCTAAGCAAGAACTTGAAGTCCAGGATATTAAATTATCATGGTGGCCTCAATTGCAAATATAATCTAGATATAAAGATATGAAAATGTGCAGCTTTTATAAATGACGGACAGCCTTTTATGAGATATTGTTGAATTCTGATGAAAAACTAAGAAAATATCTAATTCTTTTACTAAATTGGAAAATGGAGGATGAACATATAAAAGACACAATGATACAGTGGGCAAAAAACTTTAGATATACTATAGAATTACAGAAATGGCAAAACTTAAATTAAATTAATTTTAAATTAAATTAAAGAAACTATAAATTAACAATGGCAACTTCTTACAAGGAAAACTTATATAAAATGTTTTATAGATGGCACTTACTACCTGCTAAGTTAGCATATAAAATATTGTATGTATTAATATGCACAAGTAAGGATTGTATTTGCACAATATTAGAAAAATGAAGAAATACCACTAGATGAAGAGATAATTAGGGAGATCCTGGATTGTCCAGAAATGTACAGACTTACATTGAAGATTAAACAGAAAGATGATACAGAATATTACCAAACATGGAACTTATTCTACTAGTGGTTGGAAAAAAGGGGTGGAAAATAAGAATGTAATTTGTACTGCTAAGGTAATAAATGATGTACCAAAAGATGATTGAGAGGCAGCTTGAGCGATTTGTTAGTAGGTTCCTAAAGATCTTTGGTTGCCAACAGTGTATGGAGAAAAGGTGGAGCAGGTCATCTTTGGTAGATCTCAAAGGAGGCCTTCACCTCTCTGAGAATTATATTGGCTGTATGGCTCCATCTAGAGTCAAAAGTCACCAACTGCCAGTTGTCACTGAGGAAAGCGAAGATGTTCTCAAAGACGTAAGTTGGTCTTCAGTGTAGTATTCTCCCGATGACGTCAGGCTTACTCTGCCTGACTGCCGGCAACAGCCAAGCCACATCTGATTGGCTAAGACACGGCTTGGCTAAACGCGGGCCGTTTCCTTTCCCTGATTGGTTGCCCTGCTTGACAGCTCCATATAAATAGCTGTCAAGCAGGGAAAGCTTTGCTTCTCTCCTGTATTAACTGTGTAGACCTGTTGCGATTAAACTTGTTAAAGTTACCTAAGCCGTGTCAGCCTCATGCTTGCCCACATCTAACACTGGCGATGAAGGTGGGATCCAGTGGCCGCTGACACCACCATGCTGACCAACGTGACAGGCGAGCCTAACAATTTCTCTGTAACTTTCTGAGGCGGCAGATTCAATTGCGGTGCTGGGATGGCTTCGATGCTTCCGTTCGCGCCGTTCGGAACTGCCGGAGAATCCTGGGCTGGCTTCCTCGAAATATTCGAGTGCTTCCTGATCGCCAATGGAAACAGGAACATTCAGGCAGATGAGAAGTGCAGCTTCTTTTTAAGTTGCTGTGGACCAGCAATGTTTAACTCCACCAGGGCTCTGGCAGCCCCCCAGCCGGTCCATTCCCTTGATTGGGACACTCTGATACACAAGCTACAGCACCATTACACGCCGACACCATCCTGGATCGCTCGGCGCTATGCGTTCCGGCGGTGCGTGCAGAAGCCGGAGGAAACCATAAGCCAATTTCTCCAGGCCCTCCGCACCTCCGCCATGCAGTGCGAATTCACCAACTTAGACTCAGCGTTGGTGGAACAATTTGTCTGCGGGGTCAAGGATATCCGCCTCAGGTGGTGCCTACTGGCCTGAGCGGATGTGACCCTCCAGGAGGCGATTGCAGAGGCCAGAGCAGCCGAGCTCTCAGAGCAATCTATGGCAGAAATGTTCCAGCTGCAGTCGCCAACGCCTCCCGGCCACACCTGCCTAGTAGACGAATTAGTTCCCCTGCCGGAGGATCCGGAGGAAGGTGACATGGTCGCCCACCTGGTTCCAGCTTCCCGGCGTCGTACTTCACAGCACCCCCGCCAAAGCTCCAACACCTGCCTAGGCTGCGGCGGCAGCCAAGACCGGGCCACCTGCCCTTTCAAAGCAGCCGTCTGCCACCGCTGTCTAAAGAAAGGGCACCTGGCCCAAGTCTGTCGGGCTTCCCTGCCTCTGCGTCAGCGCTCCAGTGACTTCGGCCCGACCTCCACCAATGTGCCGCCGCATCCTGCTACCCAGAAAGCACGCCGACAACAACGGCCCCGAGATGACTGCTACGCTATTGAGGCGGACCTTCCTGCCACCCCTGCAGAGTCGACCTACCACGTGTCTGCAGGTGCAAGAAGGATCAAGGCTTCTCTCTTGATTGAGGGCTCCCACTGCATAATGGAGGTCAACTTGGGCTCGTCCCGGTCCCTCCTCTCCTGGGCAGAATTCTCCCGCCTCTGCCCAGGCATCCTGAAATGCCAACTGTCCGCCCCGGACATTGCACTGAGGGACTACCAGGGGACTCTCATTCCCACCCTGGGTTGTTGTACTGTGCGGGTGGAGTATGGGGAGTTTTCTGGTTGCCTTCCTATACTGGTTGTGGAGAAGCCCCTGCTGGCCCTATTGGGCCTTGATTGGTTCCCTGCCCTAGGGCTGTCAGTTCACGGGGTGCGCCATGTCAATGCTATGCCTCCAGACGTGGCTGACTTCTTAGCAGCATACGCTGACGTCTTTGACGGGCAATTGGGTGCTTACAAGGGCACCCCCATCTCCCTCAACCTAGATCCCCAGGTTGCCCCTATTAGGCTAAAGTCCCGCAGGGTGCCTTTCGCCTTGAGGGCCAAGGTCGATGCCGAGCTTGATTTTTACGCGCCATTTTTACCCCACAAGGCGTCACTAGCCGAGCCGCTGCATCGGTTGCTCGACCGATCCGCGGCCTGGTGCTGGGGCAGCCGCGAAGTGCATGTGTTCGCCGCTGTCAAAGACATGCTGACGTCAACGGCAGTCCTCGTCCAATATAGTGACAGGCTGCCGTTGACTCTCGCTTGTGACGCCTCTCCTCGGGTTTGGGGGCGGTCCCTGAGCCATGTCCTTCCCAATGGCTCAGAAGCCCCCATTGCTTTTTACTCCCGGACACTCTCTCCTGCCGAAAGGAATTACAGCCAGATCGACAAGGAGGCTCTGGGTGCGGTGTCCGGGCTTAAAAAAGTTGTCCCCTCCCGGTGTCTGACCATCAGACTGTCCCTTACCTGTCTGTCCTCGCCATCGCTGACATTGGCGCTTCCCCTGTTGGCCAGCGAGGTGGCTGCCCTGTCCAGGGCTGACCCTGTCCTGTCCAAGGTCATGACATGGGTCCTGCGGGGCTGGCCTGAGGGGACGGTGTCGGAACGACCTCCGCCCCTTCAAGGTCAGGCAGTTGGAGCTGTCGCTCCACAGTGGGTGCTTCCTGTGGGGTGACAGGGTGGTCATCCCACCTAGCCTCCGCCACCAGGTGCTGTCACGCCTCCACGAGGGCCACCCGGGCATTGCGCGCATGAAGGCGCTGGCTCGCAGTTATGTCTGGTGGCCTCGTTTGGATGATGAGATAGCGTCCTGGGTGGCTAGGTGCTCCCCCTGCCAACTTTCCCGGCCAGCGCCTCCGGCGGCTGTGCCCAGGGAATGGGAACTGCCCCGGGGACCTTGGTCACGCCTCCACCTAGATTTTGCGGGTCCCTTCCGAGGCCAGACGTTCCTGGTCGTGGTGGACGCTTACTCCCGCTGGGTGGAGCTGATCCTCATGGCTTCCACCACAGCGGAGGCCACGGTCCGAGCGTTGCGGCGCCTGTTTGCCACCCATGGCCTGCCGGATGTTGTCGTCTCGGACAACGGGCCTCAGTTTTCGTCCACCACGTTCCAGGATTTCTTGGCCTCCCAGGGCATCCGCCATGCCCCGGTAGCCCCGTACCATCCCGCCAGCAATGGCCGGGCAAAACGAGCTGTCCGCTCTGCCAAGGAGGCATTGGACGGATGGAGCGGGGTGACTGGCCTGCAAGGGTGGCTGCTTACCTATTGGTACAGCACTCCACCCCTTGCCCCCTCTCCGGAAAGTCCCTGGCGGAGCTGCTCATGGGCTGGCACCTGTGGACCACCCTAGATAGACTGCACCCACTCTACTCTGGGGAACAGCCTGGCAACCTGGGGGTACCCTTCCGTAGTTTCCGGAGTGGGGGATCCTGTCTGGGCCCATTCATACGCGGGGGACTCTAGGTGGGTGCCTGCCACCATCACATCCGTAACCGGTCCCTGTTCCTACAGTGGTCCACCTACCCGATGGGATCACGGTGGCGGCGCCATGTGGATCAATTGAGGCGCCGCCTACCTCCGGAGACTCAAACCGACCCGGCGAGGTCAGCCACTGACGTTTTGCAGCCAACCCCTTGTTCGCCGCCACCCAAACAGCACCTGCCTGGCTCAATGCCCGGGCTTCCAGGCCATCCGGATCTCCTTGCACCTGACGCCGCCTACCGGCAACCTCCCGGGGAGCCCGACCCTGCTAGGGTGGCTCCCCCGGGAATTCCCTGCCCTCCGGCCTTCTCCTATCCAGGCCTGTCCTGCTCTGACGCCACCCTCTGGCAATCTCTCTCAAACCCAGTCTCGGCCGTTCCCCCTCGCCCATTCCTACCCATTACGCAGCCTCTTCCTGACGGTCCAGGCCCGGCTGACGTCACCCAGAGCTCCACTCCTTCCCAGGAGGAGCTTCCATGGGCACCTCCTCCTTGACCGACGACTTCACCGCAAGTGAGGCATTCTGGGCGGGTCCGCCGCCGCCCCACCTACTTGCGCGATTACGCCTGCGCAACATTCACGCATGCGCCCTCGCTGGGGGG
>JAKRSK010012560.1:0-28601 GCA_029891615.1 Natrix natrix natrix | reverse complement strand
GCTTTAGCAGTGCTTGAGAAAGTAAAGAAATGTTTGGCATTTAATGATAATGTAAACATTAGAAAGTTGTGATTTCCTCTTTTTTTTTATTCAGGGATCATAAATCTTTCAATCTGATTTAAACATATGAGTTTGCTTGGTAAGCATGCATGTGTTTCTTCTTATACATGCATTTTAATTTCTTGTTTTTGTTGTTACTGATAGCTACGGTCTTAATTTACAGGATAAGGCGGTATCATCAATTCAAGGGTATAACTATGTATTAATAAGTGGATTGCCTACTTGCTGAGAAATAAGGATGTTAGGATTTCTTGACTTTAGATTAAAAAAAGAACCTAGGACAGTTTTCATTTCTTCTTCTATTTACAGGCACGTGGAAGCTGTACTCCTTTTTAATTTACGGTCTTCTCCTGCGCTGCTCCTCCTTCCCGCCTCACTAGCTTTTTAAAACGTATGCATTAGACAGATTGCACAGAAACTGAAAACAAGGCTATTTAGAATGTCATCATTTTGCATTATAATGCTGCTGTCTGAAGAAGCCCAGCTGGCACAGTTGAATCTCTTGGAAATTTTTAGTCTGATTCATTATTGTGGTCTGTACTTGGTATATAGAAACATTTAATCATTCTTATGTTCCAAGCTCTGTTGAATCTAGTGAAAGCTTTCTGTTTCACTTTATAATTTGTGCTGCCAATCTGCTAGCTTGGAAAAGTTTCAAGCTTGTTTTATTATCTGTGTTTATTTGTACAGGAAGTGATGTTGCACCTAGGCTGAATTTACAGTAATTCCTTTGTAGTGGACTAATGAGTAGGACTTTCTTAGTGACAATGGTAACATTATGTAGCTTTGATTAGTCCAATTACTCTGAAACTGTGCAGTTATGACGATTCTTACACTACCCCACAAGGCATCATATTTTCGCTTCTCGAACCCTGAAAAGCATAACTATGCTCAACTTTAATTTTATGCAGTTGGAAGAAGTAAGGGTTAAAAAGATTTGTGCCAGGTACATGATACTTGTGTGTTTTATTTATACAGCAATGCAGCAATTAATGATTTGTGCTTGTGAATTAATAAACAATGTTCTTGCATAAGTATAATAATCTGTACTGATATGTCAAAAACATGGGATTATGCATTGGCATACAATGTACCAAGGAAAGAATAGAACCTCGTGGAAAAGTATATGCCTTTAATGAAACCTAGGACTTTTGTTATTAGTGGAAGATGGGCAATGCTGTACTGTACAACTAGAATTGTTACATTGGAATTTCTTTCAAATATTATGCAGAGACAAACATAATTTTATGGAAGCTGGCAAGGACCTATCTCAAGCAATGTCTGGCTACAGTAGTTAAGATGAACTTGGCTTCTAGGCTTTCATCTTCTTATCTGTTGACAAGCACATCTAAAAATTGTCTGTTTATTCCTTCCCTGTGAATTGGTTGTCTGAGAAGATGGAGTTCAATATGGTATGAAAGTCTTTCAGTGCATTTCTTGGATGGTGACAAACATGTCATCCATGTGGCAGCACCAGAATGTATGTGATTAGTTTTGAAATCATGGTGTTCTAGTTCGCTCTGCACTGTTTCTGCAATGACTCCTCATATTGGGGATTCAATGGGTGTCCCTTTTATTGTTATACATTTCCCTTTTGAACATGAAGAAGATACATTGACAGTACTGGAGTAGCTTCATGATTCTACTCATGAAGCTACTCCAATACTATCAACTCATCTTGTGAGCATAATCATAGATAAAATTTACAATTAAGCAGTTATAGTTCTTCCATCCTTTTTTGCCCTCTTGATTTTGTATTTTTGCCATTTTGTCTTCATGAAAATCTTTCAGTCAAGAATAACCGAATTGTGAATTATATTGTACTCTATTATGTATGTATGTTATGGTTCTAGCATTACAATTTCTATAAAGTTATGGCTCTATGGAGTTCACTGTCATGAAATATTATTGAACAGATATAGGTTCTTAAAAGACTTGGTAAACTGTGGTTTAGTAATTCTAAGATAATATTATAAATGAATTACTACTTTCTTACGTCTTTGGACTGTTCCAGCTATAGTTCTGTATCATTGATAATAATAACAGCAGCAACAACAAAAATAATATCCGTCAAACCTTCCAGAACTACATTATCTCTCAATCAGTACTTCTATTCTTGCTTCTCAGAACTAGTGAGTCTGGGAAACAAGTAACTTACTGTATTTTTCGGAGTATAAGATGCACCTTTTTCCGTCCAAAAAAAAAAAAAAATAGAGACCGAAAATCTGGGTGCATCTTATATACTGAATACAGCATTTTTGGCCTCCTGAAACCCCACCCCCTTGGCAAAAATGGCAGTGCAGAGCCATTAGGAAGCTTCCAAAGTGCTCCTGGGGGCTGGGGAGGGCAGAAATGAGCAAAGAACAGGCTGTTTTTTGTCCCCCAGCCCCCCAGGAGCACTCTATAAACTTCCTAAAGGCTATGCATGCCCTTTTAAAAAATTTGCCTCTTCAAAATCTTGGTGCGTCTTAAACTCCGATGCGTCTTACACTCCGAAAAATACGGTACTTACTAATTGATATATATCTTGAACTAATCAGTATGTCTACCAATGCTTTCCCTTGTATTCACTCATGAATATAAATGGGCTTGTAGTTTTGGATAAAAATATAAATAGCATTCCCAAACATTGTTTAATGATTCTTTCTAAAGGGTTTGTAAATTATCGATAGAGCTGTGATATAGAAGTATCTTTATTAAAGGAATATAATCCTGATAGCTTCAAGCTAATACAGAAGGTAAGGAAGAAATGGAAAAAAGTTCCATTTAATTAAAAAGGTGTTTAAATATATTTTTTTAAACATTCATTATAATATGTATTTTATCTAAAAATTTTGCCCCCCCCCATTCTTAGTTAAAAGAGGGAGAAAAACTCTTTAAACTGATGCTAAAGTTGCCACTCTAACTTTAATTATTTGTGAAAATAAGAAATACAGGCATTTAGCTGACACAAAATGAATTAATTGTACTCTTCTTCTTCTTGTGCCATATCCATTATCAGATGTTGCCGATCATGTCGGCAATCCTATTTTTGTCAACAGCCGCACAAAATAGTGCTGTTGAGTTTTGTCCAAACCAGTCCCTTAGATTTTGAAGCCATGATATTGTTCTTTGGCCTGGACCTTGTTTGCCTTCATTTTTTCCCTGGAAGATTAAGTGAAATATGCCATATTTTTCTGTCTGTCGCATCACATGTCTAAAATACTCTTAACGTTCTCTTTTTAATGGCTTTGATGATTTCACTTTGCTTTCCCAGGCGGCTTCTCACCTCCTCATTTGTAGATTTTTGTCAACCCAGCTTATTGCATAACAGCCATCTGTAAATCTACATTTCAATTCTAGGTTCATGCTTTTAGCAGACCGTGAGATACTTAGCATCCCTGCCCCATTTATGGGTCTCCCATACTCGGGGCCATTGTTAGGTTTTGCTGCCATTAACATGATTTTCCTGGGAACTATATAGTCTCGTAGTCTTCCCTTTGCTTTCTACGCTGCTGTGCACACGCTGTTCAAGTGGCTGCCACCACACTGTGTCCTGTTCTTCTGAAACCGTTCTGACCAATGAGGTCTCCACCTTCAGTCAATACTGATGAGCCAGCTGTCACTCACCAGGCTGAGCAGCCTCTCTGCCTGTTTGGTGCTGTTGCTGCCTTCTAATTATCTCATAGTGAGTCAGATGTTTTACTCCTCAAACAGTGGAGAGGAGACACCTACTCAAGTCCAGATGAACATTTTGCCAAATTGTAAGATGATTTTGGACATTAGGGAAAGCAGGAGAGCTGTAGCTAAATTTAATTGGCTTGTTCAGTTTAATACACGAAGTATATCCATTGTGCAGCCTTCTGCTAATGTCTGCTGCTTTATCTCAGTATTATGAAATGAAATATTTTCCACGGAAAGGTTTTTTGAAACGGAAACATTTCCATTACCTTTATCTTATGAAAATGTTTTAGAAATGCATGGTTTCAGAAAACAAACTGGTTATAGAATTAAGAAAGAAGAATCATGAATCAACAAGGTAAATTGGACATGGCACATTTTATTGTAAGAAGCTCAGATATGTGCACGCCATAGGAATATATACCTTATTTTTCAGAGTATAAGATGCTCTAGACTCGAGCAGCGATGGTGAACCTTTTTTGGCTTGCATGCCATAAGCGGGGGAAGCGCAGGGGGGTCGTGCGTGGACATGCATCCATAATGCAATGCAAGAACCCCCCAGTGCACATGCGCACATGACAGGCGTTCACTCCCATTTTTTGCATGCTTTTTTCACCCTCCCCAGGCTCCAGAGGCTTTATAGGAGCCTGGGGAGGGTGAAAACAGCCTCCCCCCCAGAGGCCCTCCGGAGGCTGCAGGAGCATGCATGCCATAGGTTCGCCATCCCGGCTCTAGAGTATAAGATGCACCTTAGTTTTGGGGGAGAAAATAAGAAAAAGATTTCTGCCTTTGCCTACCAGCATCCATGGTATTCATCTGGCTAGCGTCCTGTCAGTGTGTGAGAGAGGGCTGTTTGGAAACAAACAGTATTTGCTGTGTGAGCAACAAGGAAGGAGACAGCAAAGGGAGTGGCTTGTTCTGTACTAAAGTTGCATGCTGTCCTGACACTAAAACTGAAAGTGAAACTTCTTTGCTGAACTACCACGTTGGAAAACCTGCTTTTGGTATTGTATATTTACTTAATGTGTTATATTATATATAAAAATAAGTTATTGAATCCTGCTGAATCAGTGTGTGTGCTTTCTGAATGTGATTGCTGCTGCAAAGTCTTACACATCCTTGCAGCAAATAGCGAACAGCCAAGTCAGCTTCAGCACATTGTTGCAGCCTGATTCAGCATGAACAGCTGATTGGAGGGTGGATCAGCCCCCCAGAATACCCCCAATCAGTTGTTCCAGGCTTCAGGGATTGCCATAGACCATCGTCTCCTCCTTGCCTCACATTTTTGGCTACATTCAGTGTATAAGATGCACCCAAATTTTCACCCTCTTTTAGGGGGGGAAGGGTGTCTTATACTCCGAAAAATACAGTACTTTGTCCTTCTGTTCTTTTTTTGATTGCTTTTTTATACCTTGAGATTCAACGCTTATTAGATTAATCAACTATCAAATGCATGACAGAATTTTAAACCATGATTTGAAATTGATTTCATTTTGTAATTTGTTCTATTCCTGTTACTTCAGTCAGCTTAAAAAAAAGTGGAAAATGATGACCAGTTAAGCTAAGAACTTAAGATTTGACATAGTATTCTAATACATGGCTTGTTCATAATCTATTGATTAAAATGCTTAGTGTATTGTTGGTTGACTCTACAGTAATCATTTTATTCTCTCTTAAATGTTGCTTTATATTGGTAGCTTTCATCATGATTCATATATTTTGCTTTTTAATCTGAATTTGCATAGTTTTTCTCTGAATATCACCACCTTCCTGGGAGAGTGATGGCTTACTTCCAGATGTATTAAACAGCTTCTATGCCCATTTCGAAGCACAGAATGATGTGACAGTGAGGAAGACTACACCTCCTTCCAACAACCAGATACTTTGTCCCTCCACTACTGACATGAGGAAAGCTGTGATCAGAGTCAACTCACGAAAGCTGCGGCACCAGACAATATTCCTGGCAGAGTGCTCAGAGGATATGCCGATCAACTGGCAAATGTTTTCACTGACATGTTCAATATCTTTCTGAGCACCACTGTTGTCCCAAAGTGCTTCAAGACTACGGCCATCGTCCCCGTGCCAAAGAAACCATCAGTGTCCTGCCTCAATGACTACCTCCCGTTGCACTTTCTCCCATCATCATGAAGTGCTTTGACAGGCTCGTCATGAGGCACATAAAGACCCTGCTGCCCGTAACATTGGATCCACTGCAGTTTGCATACTGCTGAAATCACTCCATCGATGATGCCATCTCCACTACACTCCATCTAGCCTCACTCACCTAGAAAACAAAGAGTCATATGTACGAAGGCTGTTCATAGATTTTAGTTCAGCATTCAACACTATCATTCCCCAACAACTGGTGGGGAAGCTGACCCTGTTGGGCCTGAACACCTCCCTCTGTAACTGGATCCTGGACTTTTTGACTGGAAGACCTCAGACAGTCCAGATCGCGAACAACACTTCTAACACGAACATACTGAGCACTGGAGCCCCTCAGGGCTGTGTGCTCAGTCCTCTGCTGTTCACCCTGCTGACGTACGACTGTGTAGCAATGCACAGTTTGAATCACATCAGAAAGTTTGCTGATGACACAACCGTGGTGGGTCTTATCAACAAGAATGATGAGAGCATACAAAGAGGAGGTGGAGAAGTTAACAAACTGGTGTAAAGCCAACAACCTGTCTCTGAATGTAGACAAAACAAAAGAAATGGTTGTTGACTTCAGGAGGACACAACACGGCCACTCCCCGCTGAACATCAATGGCTCCTCCGTGAAAATCGTAGAGAGCACCAAATTCCTTGGTGTTCACCTGGCGGAGAATCTCACCTGGTCCCTCAACACCGGTTCCATAACAAGGAAGGCCCAGCAGGAAACTGAGGAAGGCTCAGCTTCCACCACACATCCTCACAACCTTCTACAGAGGGACCATCGAGAACACCTGAGCAGCTGCATCACCACCTGGTTTGGGAATTGCATTGTTTCGGATCGCAAGACCCTACAGCAAATAGTGAGGACGGCAGAGAAGATCATTGGGGTTGCTCTTCCCTCTGTCATGGACATATACACATCTGTAAAGCCAGAAACATTGTGGCTGACCACACACGCCCCTCATACAAGCTCTTTACTCTCCTGTCATCTGGAAAAAGATACAGAAGTATTCAGGCCCACACAAGCAGACTGTGTAACAGTTTCTTTCCACAAGCCATCAGACTCCTCAACACAAAGAACTGGAACCATAAATACTTGTGAGCTATATGTAATCCTGTGTCCTGCTCTTTTTCTTTTTTATTTATGTTGTCTGATGTAGCACCTTGGTTCTGGGGAAACGTTGTTTCGTTTCACTGTGTACTGTACTGTATATTGTTGCAATGAGAATAAAACCTACTTGACTTGACTTGACTTGACTTGACTTGAATATGAATAGATCCTTAATAAAGATCATCTCTCTTTCTTAGAGGCATTCCAGCATCCTAAAATATAAATAGTTTTGCTAGAATATCAAGACATATAGATTTTGTCTATATGTTGAGAAAACAAATAGAAATAGATTTGGAAAGATGGAAAAACCTACAGATATCATTGATGGGAAGAATAGCAGTAGTAAAGATGAACATATTACCAAGATTGCTATACCTATTCCAAGCAATACTAATAAAACTAGAGAAAAAATTCTTTGAAAATATGAATAAAATAGTGGGGAAATATATATGGCAGGGGGGGGAAATCAAGAATATAAAAATGTTGCAAGATGCAACGATTCGAGGTGGATTTGGATTACCAAACTGAGAATTGTACTATCAAGCATCGGGACTAGTTTGGATGAAAGAATGGATTTTATTGAAAAATACAAGATTATTGACATTGGAGGGTCATGATTTGCAACTGGGTTGGCATGCTTTTTTGTGGTATCTACTTATATACCTACCTACCTACTCTCTCTCCCCCCTATCTATCTACTGTATTTCTCTCTCTCTATTTCTCTCTCTCTCTATTTCTCTCTCTCTACCTACCAACCTACCTACTCTCTCTCTACCTACCTATCTTCTGTATTTCTCTCTATCTCTCTCTATTTCTCTCTCTCTATCCCTCTACCTATCTACCTACCTACCTATCTGCACTATCTCTCCCTATCTACCTACCTACTGTTTTTTCTCTCTCTCTATTTTTCTCTCTATATATATCTCTTTATCTACCTAACTAACTAACTACTCCCTCTCTCTCTCCCTACCTACCCACTGTATTTCTCTCTCTTTCTCTCCCTCTCTATCCCTCTATCTACCACCTACTTTTTTAAAAAAATGCCTCTTCAAAACCTGGGTGCGTCTTATACTCCGGTGCATCTTATACTCTGAAAAATATGGTACCTATTAAGAACTATGCTAGAAGAAGAAGTGGTTAAAAGACACAAGTTAACTTGGGCAAAGACTTTTGGCCATATGATTGAACTAGAAAAGTGGCAACAACTATGGAAAAAGAATTATAAATTAATCATGTCAACAGCTTACAAGAAAACTTATACAAAATGTTTTACAGATGGCACATGTCACCGGGAAAACTAGCAAAGATGTTTAAATACAAGTCAGCGAAATGTTGGAAATGTCAACAAGCAATAGGTTCATACTATCATATGTGGTGGACATGCACAGAAGCAAGGAAATATTGGACTAAAATAAGAGTATGGTTAAAGAAAATGTTACAAGAAGAAATAGAATTTAGACCAGAGATATTTCTACTAGGTATTATCCCAGAGAAATTCAAGAAAGAGGATACTTATTTGATTATACATGTAATTACAACAGTGAGAATTGTATTTGCCCAAAATTGGAAATTAAATAAGCTACCAATAGATGAAGAGTTAATAAAAAATATATTAGATTGTGCAGAGATGAATAGGTTGACAATGAAAATAAAGGATAAAGAGGAATCGGAGTACTTCAAGACGTGGGGAAGATTTTATGATTGGTTAGAGAAAGCAAGCTAGAAAAGAAAATAGGGAGAAGATAAAGTACCCAGACGACACACTATTAAATGGAAAAGGGCGTGGGAGAAGGGGAAAACAGAAAAGAAATATTAAATATATAAGTATATATTCAAGAGCAAGATATAAAGGCTTCCGGTTCCGGCTGCTGATCGCGACGGGCAGGCTCTGCTCGCCCCGCGCTCTTCTGGTGGGCCCCTCACCGCTTGGGGGCACAGGACGCCCCATAGAGGCTCCTGCCGAAGGGGCGGTGTAGCGGGGGATCCCCTGAGTCGGCGGCGGCCGGGGGGGCCCCCGCATTGCCCTAGGCACCGGGAGGCATGATGGGGAGGCGCTGCGGCGTCTTCGTGAGGAGGCAGCTGGAAGAACACACTATCTGAAGGACACGGTTGCTGTGTGGTGAGGTGGAAACTTCCCCCCGTTCCCTTGTGTGTTTAAAAAAAAGAAAAAGAAAAACTGCCAGCTGCTTTTAGAGTTGTTTTCAACTCGGATCGGAGAAGCGTGACTGGAGGGAGGGGGATTCCCCCCCCTCGCACAGGCGGCTATAAACGGTTTTCCTCTCGGCCCCAGAGGAGGAGGAAGGGAGAGAGCCATGCAATTATTTCACGCTCATAACGAAGGCGGATTTTGGATTGTAACCCTACAAATGAGGTGATGATCTGAAAACTTTGGAAACTTTGAAAACTTTTTGTTATGCCCTTTAACTCCGAAGCTGGCAGGGCAAGATGGCATGCTTCCGCTGTCTTTATAAACATTGAAATTTGACTCCACCCATACAACTTCAGGCTTCCTGTCCTTGTCTCCGTGACACTCGGATAAATCTCTTGCTGTATTGAACTCCCCTGTAACAAAGGACTCTATTACTCTATTGCCAGAAGCTGCAATTAGAAAAAACTCCCTTCTGCTTGGACTCCTTGCCCCCAGACCTCTCTTGGCGGTTTCCTTCCTTAATTGTTTCCTCTCTGTATTGACTTTGAACTTTTTCTGCTCAATATAATGCCACCTAAAAGACCACCCCCGGGGAAGCCAGGTTTTGCTGTCTCCGCCCCGACATCTACAGTATCCAGTCCCAGTGAACAACAGACCCTAACCTCTCTGATGCAGCCTAAGCCTTCTGAGATGGATTTTCAACAGATGTTCCAGCAAATTTTAAAGGGACAGGGGGACATAAAAAGTCAATTAAAGGAGATGAAAGAGCAACTTAAAGAGAACCAAGACCAGATGAGTAAAAACTCACAGAGACTGGATCTTTTGGAGGGAGGGACGGCTGAGATGAGGGGGGAGGTGAAAGGGGTGCAGAAGGGGAACCAAGAGCTTGAGACCCACCAGATGAAAACAGAATTTGAAAGAACGTCCTTTTTCCTTGGGTTTCAAAATGTGGTGATGAAGATTTAAGGGACATCATGACAAACATTTTGGCTGAATACATCCAAAAAGAAAAACAACAGATGGGGTGGGAATTGGATCTGGTTTATAGAGTAAATTCAGCATATGCTAGAACACACAATGTTCCCAGGGAGGTACACATTAAATTTCTCAGAAAGACTACAAGAGATGAGATTCTGAGTGCACAAAGGAGGCAAGTTTTGAAATACCAAGATAGAGAAATAACCATTCTGAAACAGATCCCTAAGAAAGTTAGAGAGAAAAGAAATATGGAAAAAAATAAAGTACTCCTAGATAAATCCGATGATTCTACACCAGACCTACAGGACACGGGAGGGGCCGGAGCTCTGCTGGCGGGGGGAGAAGGGGCAATACCAAGAAAACTCAGATCACAAAAATGAGCAAGAAAATCTGCTTGATATAAATTGATTGAAATTATTATTTGAATTTACATGCTGACAAGAATTATTATTTAGTATCAAACCTCATGTTTAAATGAATACTATGAGTACGGGGGGGGGGACACCTTCTACATATTGTAACTGCCAAAATTTGTAACTCATTCCACTACGCCTTTCCTTTTCATTTTTTATTTTTAAAAAACCAGTAAAATTTTGTTCAAAAAAAAAAAAAAGAGCAAGATATAAAGGGGGAGAGACATAACTAAGGTAGACCTGCGAAGGAGAATAAGAAATGATACTAAATTATATTTGGGTTGGCGTAAATACCATCCCAAGGAAACATAATCTGAGATTTAAAATATACACCAACAATAATAGAAAAAGAAAGGAAGAGAGGAGGAGAGAAAGAAAGTAAGACGGGAGAAAGAAGAAAGAGGTAAGGAGAGGAGGATGGAGGGAAGAGAGAGAGAAGGAGAGAGGGTAGGAGGAGGAAGAGGAAGCAGTAGGAGAAAGGGAAGAGAAGAAAGGAGAAGGAGAGGAGAAAGGAAGAAAGTAGAGAAGTGAGGGAGGGAGAAAAGAAAGGGAAAATGAGGTGTTACAAAAGGAGGAAGGGATGGCAAATAAAGCAACCCAAACTGTACATTATAACGTATTAAATGGAATAATAAATGTATAAGAATGATAAATGTAAAGAACAACAATTATGTGAATGTATACTTAAAATGGTATGTAAGAGAATAAAAAAATAAAAAATTCTTTGGGAAAAAAAAGACATATAGACTGTTGACAAATTGGGCCAAGATCTGTGTTTTTTTTAAAAAAAGTCAAACTGGAAGAACTTACTAAGCCACAATGCTTGCGGTAATTGGACTAGTTGTTTGTGAGAAGAGTTGGCTTTCTGTTTGTTCTCCTCCCACCAGATCGGGAAAGTTTAGTAACTGCTGTTTTGCCAAATCTTTTTGCAGGTCCCGTTCTAATCTCTCCAGATTGTTGGGAATGGGAGGGGGAGGTTAGTTTTACTTACAGATTTCTTGCCAACAAAGTGTTCCTCAATTCTTGGTTGTTTTGCTCTTTTTACTGGAGAGAGAGATACTGGGCTGGTGCCATGGCGTTTCTTTCTTTTTCCCATACCTTTTTAATCTCAGCAGCAACAAAATTTTTTGTCTGTGTTATGGTCTATGCTGTTATCTCCACCGAAAAATGTTAATTAAAGAAAAAAGGATCCAATGGGAGTACTAAAAATTAATAAAATAAAACCGGGAGTCACTACTGCAAACACGCTCTGCCTGCACCAGCTGCAGCTCGGCCCCCACAATGCTTGTGGTTATGCGAGATGTTAAATCTTGCTAAATGTTATTCAGTCCTGACAATGATTGACCTTTCTTACGGAGTTGTAAATATTTCTCTGCAATAGCCAAGATATTAATATAAGATGCAAATATTAGTTTAAATTAATGAAGGGAGTGGCATAGTTTTCAAATAATAGTAAGCTACAGTGGGATTTGTTGTTTTGAATGTACTGTAGTAGATAAACCCATCATTAGCCTAATTTCTTGTAGTTATCAAACAGGTTTCATAAACGTTTTGTCTAGGTATCAAATGATATTTTAATACGATTTGTTTTCTAAAAATTGCTCTTTAGAACAGACAAAGGCACTTATAAGACAAAAATGTATGGCGTTTCCATCAAGATTTGGATCTGGCTAATGTCTTGCTGCACCACATGACTTTGTTCACTCTTCTGTGACCTTCAATAGATAACATAAAAAGGGCTAATCATTGCATTAATCATGATCACTGGGGCCTATTCAACAAACTGTGGTTTAACACTTCTAGCTTAGAGTTATGTATCAACACAGGTCACATAATGATTAGTTTGACTTGCCACATAGTTTGACTTGCCACAAAGAAGAGGGAGTCAAACTGTTCTCCAAGGCACCTGAGGGTAGAACAAGAAGCAATGGATGGAAACTAATCAAGGAGAGAAGCAACTTAGAACTGAGGAGAACTTTCCTGACAGTTAGAACAATTAATCAGTGGAACAGCTTGCCTCCAGAAGTTGTGAATGCCCCAACACTGGAAGTCTTTAAGAAGATGTTGGATAGCCATCTGTCTGAAACAGTATAGGGTTTCCTGCATAGGCAGGGGGTTGGACTAGAAGACCTCCAAGGTCCCTTCCAACTCTGCTATTGTATTGTATTGTATGTTCATTAGACATGATTTAATACTAGACTATATATATTATACTTCTCTGATCACCTTTTCATACATTTCTTACTTGATTTGATTTCTTTCAGGATGAAAGAAGCTGGTTTAAGTCATAAACAATGGAGAGTTGGTTCTCTTTCATCAAAATGCAAACAGTGTCCTGTAATTTATACCAATCCAGTTTGTGGATCCGATGGTCACACATACTCTTCTCAGGTAAGCCGATGAATAGACTTGTTATCTATTCTGTGCAATATATAGCATTCTATTGTCAAACGTTGTAAGGTTTGTTCAATTTAAATAACTATATAAACCTGTTTAAATCTATACAATTGAACTGACATAATATCATAAGCCTTGTTCCCTCAACAGTTCTTTTTTCTTTCATCCTATAAATCCTACAAAACTTACAGCTGTTATTGACCGAGTCCCTTATGGGAGAGGGGGCGGTCTATAAGCACAAATAAAAGTAAAGTAAAAAAAGGCTATTTCCCACCCTGAGCTGCTCTGGTATTTTGACACTGATAAGAAGACAGGGAAGTTAGCCAGCATTCAGTGGTTGACTGGCTGGCTAGAGCTTCACCCTGGAATTTGAACATGAAGGGACACTGAGGTAGCCTTCTGCATTTTCAGCAGAAGCAGTTAAATCGGAGTGCTCTGGAGTAGGACTCCAGACTCCAGCAGCTCAGACGGAGAAAAGAAGGAGCAGCCTTGGGAGAAGGGGATTGGAGAAGATGTTATACAAGTGGAGAAAAAGGTTGCTAGGTGAGAATGCTGGATTCACTGTGTATGGGGGGACGGACTCTTGATCCGAGGAAGAAGGAGGTGTGATAATTCTAGCCCAAGGCAGAGACTTGGAGTGACTACATCCTTGGTCCAGGATGGAGTTTCTGGGCCATTGCCCCCTGGCTGCAAAGGTAGACCCCTAGGCCAGGGGTGTCCAAACTTGGCAACTTTAAGACTTGTGGACTTCAACTCCCAGAATTCCCCAGCCAGCAGAGCTGGCTGGGGAATTCTGGAAGTTAAAGTCCACAAGTCTTAAAGTTGCCAAGTTTGGACACCCCTGCCCTAGGCCTTTTGCTGGGCCTGCAAAGGACACAACCATAAATCAACAGCATTAGTGAGGTGCCATTTGGCCAAAGGACAGTTTCTGGGACCTATCTACAGTATGCGACTTGTTTAAGCGTTCCAATGGAAGCAAGATGGGTGGCCAACAAATTTAATAAATTAAAATAAAATAAAAAAAGAAACACCAGTTAATTCTGCTATTTGTTAGTATTTTAAAAGTTTTCTTAGTATGACCAGGAAAAATTAAATCCAATTGAAACTGTAAAGCAAAGTGAAAGATAGTAGAGTCACAGATTTTTTTACATTAATTTTTGCACTAAAATATAATTATTACCAGCTTTTCCACTGTTCATTTGATATCACAAATACACAGTTGAATACAGAGAGCAGGGAGATTAAAGCGTTTTACATTTATATACATGTGCGTGTTTGTGTAGATATTAGCTATATTTTCACAACTTTTTTTCCCTTTCATGGTAAAAGATAAATCATGTTAGCATGAAAAGCTTATACTTTGTAGCCAAAAGACATGTCAAACACATACTTAGATTATCCACATTTAGTCACGTGGAAATTCTCATTCTGATTTTGTATCTGAACTAACTTGTAGAAAACAGTATCATTTTTTTTCTTGCTTGGGTTGAAATAACACGTTTTTAGGGTTTTCTTTTCCAAGCAATCCAGCAACATATTAACATTCTGAATCCTCAATGAAGCAAGCTGAACATTTCTTTCCAATGTTGAAAGAAAGCTACACACCGAAAGTGCCTCCAGCTTATTTTCAGAGAATTCCATTTCCCCATGTTGTTATCTATTCAGTTTAAAGTATATTTTATTCCATGTCCTGTTTTCACAGGAATGGAGGGCCAGCAGAGAAGGGAGCAAGGAAGAGTGCAGAATAAATAAATAAAGGGACATGGTTTCTCAGTGGCTAAGATGCTGAGCTTGTCAATCAGAAAGGTCGGCAGTTCGGTGATTCGAATCCCTAGCAACATATAACAGAGTGAGCTCCTATTACTTGTCCCAGCCTCTGCCAACCTAGCAGTTTGAAAGCACGTAAAAATGCAAGTAGAAAAATAGGAACCACCTTTGATGGGAAAGTAACAGCGTTCCGTGCGCCTTTGGCATTTAGTCATGCCAGCCACATGACCAGGGAGATGTCTTCGGACAGCGCTGGCTCTTCAGCTTTGAAACAGAGATGAGCACTGCCTCCTAGATTCGGGAACGACTAGCACATATGTGTGCCTTTACCTAAAGGCAGAATAAAAAGTAAAATACAACATTCTGAATAATTTCTACTGTTTTTATGCGAAATTGCTGGCAACCTTTAGCCTAAAATGAGTAATGCTTTATATAGTTCCTCCTTACCAGAATGCCATACAAACTCAGAATTGTATGAGCTTATTCTTATTGTTCTATACTATGTCCAGTGATACAGATGACCAATATGAAAATCATCATCATCATGGAAATGAGTAGAAAATGATTATTCTTAAACTGTGCTCCCTGACTGTTTTTATTTCACTCTAACCAATGCAAATGGGTGACTGGGGAGAAAGGGGGAGTATGTTAGAGAAAACATAGTAATATTAAAATTTTAGAGTAACCCTAAGATATTTTTTGCAATAACTAAATATAATAGTACATATTTTTAAAAGTACTTGCTGCTTCTTTATCCTATTAAAGACGGGGTCATTTGGAGGAAGTCTTTCAAACTGAACATTGTATTATACAAATGCAGGATTATTTTGAAGGGTAATCAGTGTTCAAATTTCCAGAAAAGGTATATAAACTTTGTTTTTTAAAAAAGTGTTTTGCATGGTGTAGCTACTTTGTTTTATTTGCAGCATGTCAAATGATTTCTGAAAATTATACATTGCATTTTTGAGAAGATGTCAACCACTGCTGTAGAAGTAAAATAAATACTTAATAGTATAATATCACTTTCATAATCCTTATTCTAGGATTTTTGTGATATATTATAAGGTAGCCTAAAATAGCAATATGCCACTTCACAGTGCTTTATAGAACTCTCTAAGTAGTTTACAGAGTCAGCATATCTCCCCCAACAATCTGGATCTTCATTTTACCGACCTCGGAAGGATGGAAGGCTGAGTCAACATTGAACTGGTCAGGATCGAACTGTGGGCCGTCGGTAGTCAGCAGAATTAGCCTACAAATACTTCATTCTAACTAGTGCGCCATCAGGGCTCTTCTAATCAAAGTATAGTAGGAATTGAAATTAGGGGGATTTTTTTTTTTTAATGGTCAAAAAGTATGTAGACTACTACGCGTAGTGCAGGAGGAGAAATATCTAATTTCTGTAATTTATGCTTACATTATATCAGGCTTTCACTAATTTCCCTTTATTTGGCCATTCAAATCACACTGTTCACACTGTACATGTGAAGGCTGGAAAATATTATGTTGTATGAAAATTAAATAAGTAAAACAAATATTGTCTATGTGTCTCTTAAAACAAGTACACTCTGTATGCTTCTCTGTGTGAAGTGAGAATTAGGAGTGGTTTTGTTGATGGCTGATTGACAAGTCCTGGGAATCGAGGCAGAGGGGTTTTTTTGGCAGAAAGATAGGGCTTCTAAGACCAGAGCCAGAAGAAGAAGTATCCAAATATTTAGCTATTTCGTTGCTGGCTTTTGCCACTCAAAGTTGTATATCAACATTATTACTATGCTGTAAATTATGGTTATAATTGTTATGGATTAAAGGCAGCTGTCAATTCATGATGCTGAGTAGGATATTACCTTTCTGTCTATCTGACTAGGGATATCCTTGGCTTCCTTATTTTTAACTAGCTGATAATCTGGTGTTGCCCAGGTATTTATTTATCCCAATCCTGTATTAGACAGAAAAAGCCCTGATTTCGGCGACAATTAAATTAGTTACAGATATTTTCTCTGTACCCCCAGAAGCATCAAGAAAAGTGATACCACCTTAATTTCTAATGTTGGATTTTCCCCCTTACCAGAGGGAGCCTCCTTGTGGAGTACTGTGAAGCTGTTACCATGGAAACTCCACAGCGCTGTACATTAGAAGCCATTTTAAGGCAGTACGGTAGAAGCCGTTTTAAGGCACAACAGGCTCTAACAGAACACACACTCCGAGGGGTATTAGGGATGTCTCCCCCCCCATACACACAGTATTTGTTTCTAGAGGGTAAGTCATCTGTGTATCAAGTTTGGTTGAAATTGCTCAAGGCATTCCAGAGTTATGCTGGAACATACACACACACAGCCATTTATATATATATATACAGAAGAAGATGTTGAAATAGTGATTATTTTGCTTGTTCTGTTACTTTCAGAAGGTTTTGCCAGAATCTTTGTAGTGCAGTGCAGTGGCACTGAGGTGATATTCATTTAAAGGAAGTGTTGTTAGACCACCCTTTCCAATAGGATGCCTCTAAGTCAGTGGTTCTCAACCGTCCCAATGCCGTGACCCTTTAATGCAGTTCCTCATGTTGTGGTGACCCCCAACCATAAAATTGGTGACTCAGTTCCTAAGGCCATTGAAAATATGGGTTTTCCGATGGTCTTAGGTGACCCCTGTGAAAAGGCCGCTCGACCCCCAAAGGGGTTCCGACCCACAGGTTGAGAACCACTGGCCTAAGAGATGTTGGGGTGAAGTGGCAAAAACATCAGTTAGCTATCTTGTTCTAACTGTAAAGTTTTACCATAGCTAAGGATGAGAGGGCCTGTAATTCTAATGTCTTCAATTTGACCTATAGTGTGGCTAGTGTGGTATTTCAGGTAGTTGGTCTGCTATTTGATTAGTTTGCTATGCTGTATACCTAAAATTACTGTAGACAGTAGCAAATGAAAGATTGTGGCTATAATTAAACAGAATATTTTTAGGTATGGTCAGTGGCCCTTAGTACCTGCATCTGATTCACAGTATTTGCTTTCTTTCCTGCTTGTAGCTGGCTGCTAGGGCAAGAATTAAGTGCCTCTTTCTTTGATTTTATGTTATATTGCATAGCTTGGAGAATTTTTTTCAAACTTTTGAAAGTTAAGCATTAAATCTCTGAGATAGACAGGTTTTTTTCCCCACTCATCTTCCTTCAGATCAGTATTGTTGAGAAAGTAAGTATATGAATGTTGGTGATTATTTGCTAAATAAAAAAGGCTACACTTAAAAAATAGTATATTCTGTTCGAACATTATTATTAACCTTTATTTTGTTCATTTTGTATAAAAATGAAATTAATGCTGATAATGAAGCAAAATTTCTGGTCTACATGTTTTTCATAATTTTTATTGAAACCTCAATATCTTTTTTTTAAAAAATCATATTGTTCATGTGATTTTACAATGCTATACAGTTTATATTAGACATATGTTAGTCTTTATTTTTACATATTCTTTTCAATTTATGGCCCATCTTTAATTTTACATTGGCAGTAGCTCTTGAGAAAGTAGAATGTTGTCTACTTTTCAGAGAAGACCTTTTGTATATTAGTATTTATACTATGTTCTTTTGGACTTTGAAATATATTTTTACAAAATAGCCCATGCAAACCTATTTGCCACTAATTTTATTTCTTACTATCTGATAATCCAAGGTTGCCCAGGTATTTATTTATACGTGGAAAATGTCCCGATCAAATGTAATTTTTAATGTTGGATTTTCCCCCTTGCCAGAGGGGGAGCCCCCTCGTGGAGTACTGTGAAGCCATTATCATGGCAACTCCACTGTGCTGTACAGTAGAAGCCATTTACAGTTACAACAGGCTGTATCTAACAGAACACACATCCTGAGAGGGCTGTCTTACCCCTAAATTTGGTTGAAATTGCTTGTGATGTTCCAGAGTTATGCTGGAACACACACACACACACACACACACACACACACACACACACACACACACGTTTTTATATATATAGATGCAATCTGGCTTTTGAGATTTAGTTTCCAGCCAGATATCAAAGCACAGTTTTGTTTATGCATTTTCACGATCACTGATCATAAGAGATTTGACCAAATAATAGTTTTTTTGTCTATTTTTCAAAAAGCTGAATGTGAAAACAATAACATTTAATGTCATGTTTAAATAAACATAGATCCCATAAACGTTTGATCAATTAGCTTGTAATAAAAGAGATTGTTAAAGAGTATATAGGAAGGAACAAAGGAATCCTTTGAATAAGCAGCTTATAATCGAAGATCTGTAAGTTTTGTAATGGATTTTTCAATACTACTACTGTTGACAAAATAAAGAAATAACATCCAATATTAATGATTTTTATGTTTAAAAATCTTATTTTTTAATATCCAAGAAAAAAAGTCAGAAAACCAAAATATGACTATCCCCTCAAACTGTTTATAAAATGATGTTTCATTTATGTGAACTGTATTTAAATAAATTATACAGATTCATAATTTAAATAAGATTAAAGGACTGAATTTATATAGGAATAACAAATAGAAACAAGAGAAAGTATTGTAAATAACCTGCATACAGTAATGTGCATATTAAAAGAGGCAACTTCTGATTTGTCTTAGTTTAATTCCAGTTTTTAGAAAACAAATTGAGAAAATAGATTTCCAAATTTTTGACAACATTCAGGCTGCTAAAGGTCCTATTGAAGAAAATGTTGTTCAATTATATAGTTTTTGACATAACAGCAAAAAAAAAATCTTTTCTCAGTAACCTATAGCAACTATGTAGTGCATTAAAAGAAAATGACAAACTCAGTTTTAAAATGCATTATTGCTTGTATTTATTTTCTTAATATAATTTTAATGTCTTGTATATTAAATTAAGCATTGCTTTAAAGTTCAAGTATTGTTTTACAATATGCTGAACCAAGACAACATTGTTTTGTTACTAACACGATGGGCTTTTATGACTTTAATACTAATGGGAATAAATATGTTGTCATCAAGGTTAGATCTCAATATTAAATTCAGTTGCTGAGGCTCTGCTGTTTTCCTCATCTGCATCTTATCATTAATTATATTGCTATTAATTATCTGTTCTCCAGGATAATCTGTCTCCATTTTGGTCCTTCATGTTGTCCAAAGGCATATCCATTACAACTGTAGCTCATTCAATCCATGTAACTGCTGGTTCTCCTCATCTTCTTTTTCCTTCTGCTTCCCCAAAATTATAAATTTCGCCGGAGAGCTGGGTCTAACTACATCGCACAGATTCTTGAATGTCAAATCGCTTCATTTTCCATTTCTTAATCCTTTAAAGCAGGGTTCCCCACAGGCTGCAGCCCCTCTACTGGGCCTTGAGCTTTTAGTAACCGGACAGCAAAAGTGGCAACAGAGCACATACACTTGTGCTCCATTTCTGCATGGGGCAAGACCACCACATGTGTGGAAGTATTCCCTTCCCTCCCCACCAGTCCGCAAAGTCAAATAGGTTGGGGAACTCTGATTTAAAGAATACATTTGTTCATTTGCAACATTTATATGGTGATCCAACTCAAACAATCTAACTTTGGACAGTGTATAATAAACAAACAAAAATAGCTTAATAATTCCAGCTAAAAATAAGGAAGAATTATTAGCCAGCATCTTGAATTGCAATCAGAAACATTTCAGCAAGCCATGGAATAGCAGTGTTACATGATGCTGCCTTATACCCATTGCTGTCTGCACAGTTGCGTTGTGGGGCAATTATACAATCCAGATTGTTTTCAAAAGGAGCCTCATTTAGAACAGGTCGCAATATTTCACCTGGGAGATGACTAAAGCATGAAGGTATACAAAGTGGCCTCCCAATCTGGCATAACATGAAGTTATACATTATAATAGCCAATTTACGTACAGTTGAAACATATTTGAAATGACCAGTTTCCTAAACATCTAAAAGGGAATATTTTTTATCATGTTTCAACTGATTTTGTTGCCCATGCTATCCCATTTCATGTGTTGCTGTATACTTTTCGCCTGTAGTAGGTTCAGAGGTTTCCATAATAAAAAGGGAAACTTTATATACGTGCCCCCAGCAATATCCTGTTAATTTACATGATGTCCCAAAATATCCTTTTCACATTTTTTTCTTATTAGCAGGTTTATCTTATATGCATCAGTTGGAGAATCCTTTATGCATCAACTGATCTAGGAAATCCCTATATTTTTCTCCACCATGAAATCCCGGCATTTCCTTTCAAAAACTGAAAGATTTGTAAGACTCTTTCAAACACAAAGAGAATTGGAATGTAAAGATAGCTTTATATTTCACTCCAGTAACATGTCAGAAATAATAGCTGCATGGATTTCATTGGGGGGGGGGAGGAGGAGAAAGGTGTGTTGGATATGCTTGCCACCTTAAGCTGTTTGTAAAAATAATAAAGATGGGATACAAACAAATACAACAACTAGATTCAAAACATATATTTTGTCTCACAATTAATCTGATTGTTGGATCTAAGTGCTATGGCAAGCAGAACACCAATATTGTTGACATTTCAATTATTACTTCCTAATTTTAGTGAGTGAACACTTCACTCATATATAGATGTAGGCTCATATACTTGTATTTCCTTAAATGACCCATTAACTAGAGGGATAATTTCCTTTGCACTGAGAGCTTGTAGTGGCTTCTAAAAAGTTTAATGCACTGCAGTGTCAATTAGTGTTCATGTATACAGATGGATCTTCTTTTTCTCTCATATTACGTAGACAGTGGTGGTGCTGATTTTTATGCATTAATATTATCAAAATTTACTAATGTCCATAGTGAAATATTCCAGTAGAAAGCAAAGAAAAAATATAAAAGTTCACAAAACAGTTTTATACCCAAAGCAGCAAGTAATATGCTGATTATGTATACATCTTTCCATGATACTAATGAGCATGCCCTTTATGTGATATTTCAGTTCACTTACAACTTTATAAATATTTCAACTTTAGATAATTGAGTAAATTGATCTTGATAAATTAGCAATGCAATCAGTGGGTGTTGTTTAAGAAAAGGTACAGCATCAAGAAGTCAAATTATAATAACCATTATAGTATGATACATATTTCATAATGAGTCACTAACGAATGTAGTAAATAAGAAAGAATAACTGAACTTCTTGAATAAAATTCACACTGCTTACTCTAATAAACTACTAATTATAAGTATTGCAGGCTAATTCCACCAATTGCCAGCAGTTCAATTTTCATTGGTTTAGGATTGTCTCAGCCTTCCATCCTTCCAAGGTTGGTAAAATGAAGTCCCAAATTATTAGGGGCAATGTTCTGACTTTCTAAAATGTAGAGAGAGGGCTGTACAGCACTGTGATATGGTATTAAGTGCTATTGCTATAGCAAAGGTTAGAAAATACAGTAAATATACAGGTGAAACTGCAAAAATTAGAATATCATGCAAAAGTTCATTTATTTCAGTAATGCAACTTAAAAGGTGAATCTAATATATGAGATAGACTCATTACATGCAAAGCAAGATAGTTCAAGCCGTGCTTTGTCATAATTGTGATGATTATGGCTTACAGCTTATGAAAACCCCAAATCCACAATCTCAGAAAATTAGAATATTACATGCAATCAATAAAACAAGGATTGTACATAGAACAATATCAGACTTCTGAAAAGTATAAGCATGCATATGTACTCAGTACTTGGTTTGGGCCCCTTTTGCAGCAATTACTGCCTCAATGCGACGTGGCATGGAAGCTATCAGCCTGTGGCACTCCTGAGGTGTTATGGAAGACCAGGATGCTTCAATAGCGGCCTCCAGCTCTTCTGCATTGTTCGGTCTCATGTCTCTCATCTTTCTCTTGGCAACGCACCATAGATTCTCTATGGGGTTCAGGTCAAGCGAGTTTGCTGGCTAATCAAGCACAGTAATCCTACGGTCATTGAACCAGGTTTTGGTGCTTTTGGAAGTGTGGGCAGGTGCCAGGTCCTGCTGGAAAGTGAAATTAGCATCCCCATAAGCTCGTCTGTGAAAGGAAGCATGAAGTGCTCCAAAATCTCCTGGTAGACGGCTGTGTTGAACCTGGACTTAATGAAGCACAGTGGACCAACACCAGCAGATGACATGGCTCCCCAAATCAACACAGACTGGAAACTTTACAGTGGACTTCAAGCATCTTGCAGTGTGTGCCTCTCCATTCTTCCTCCATACTCTGGGTCATTGGTTTCCAAATGAGATGCAAAAGTTGCTCTCATCAGAAAAGAGGATTTTGGACACTGAGCAACATACCAGGTCTGTTTTTCTTTAGCCCAGGTAAGACGCTTCTGACATTTCTTGTTCAGGAGCGGCTTGATAAGAGGAATACGACATTTGAAGCCCATGTCCAGGATCCGTCTGTGTGTGGTGGCTCTTGGTGCACTGACTCCAGCCTCAGTCCACTCCTTGTGAAAGTCCCCAACACTTTTGAATGGCCTTTTCCTGACAATCCTCTCCAGGCTGCGGTCATCCCTCCTGCTTGTGCACCTTTTTCTTCCACACTTTCCCCTTCCACATAACTTTCTATTAATGTGCTTTGATACAGCACTTTGGGAACATCCAACTTCTTTTGCAATTACCTTTGAAGGCTTTCCCTCCTTATGGAGGGTGTCAATGATGGTTTTCTGCACAACTGTCAGGTCAGCAGTCTTTCCCATGATTGTGATTCCTACTGAACCAGACTGAGAAACCATTTAAAGGTTCAGGAACCCTTTGCAAGTGTTATGGCTTAATTAGCTGATTAGAGTGGGACACTTTGAGCCTAGAATATTGCACCTTTTCACAATAGTCTAATTTTCTGAGATTGTGGATTTGGGGTTTTCATAAGCTGTAAGCCATAATCATCACAATTATGACAAATCATGGCTTGAACTATCTTGCTTTGCATGTAATGAGTCGATCTCATATTAGTTTCACCTTTTAAGTTGCATTACTGAAGTAAATGAACTTTAGCACGATATTCTAATTTTTTGAATTTCACCTGTATTTGTTGCATATTTTTTCATGTTGCACCAAAATGGATCCAAATTTTACACACTTATCAAAATATTTTTTTTTCTATATTACAGGTTGATATTAGTCTATAAGAAAACAACTGTTTTAATATTTGAAAAAAATTATCATAACCCCAAATCAGGTCTCAATATTTTGTTTGTTGTTCTATTAAAATTTCAGTGGTTATTCTTATTCCCATTGAAGGAAGTTGTGGCAAAAAGTAAGCAGTCCAAATCATTAGCTTCTGTAATAGTTTCAGGGTGGATAAAAATCAATGATTTTTTTAAAAAAAATTGAAAAAAAAGTGAATTTTTAAAATTTAAATCAGATTTTTTTATTATTTTTAAATTTATTTTAATAAAAAATTTATTTTGGAGTAAAAACCTATCTAAAGATTGTTTAATTCAGTTTATTCAGCATGAAATGGGGCTTAGTTATGTAGCATGAGGCGGTATATTCCGCAACATTGGGACTGTCGCTGAGCCAACAGCAGGTCAGAGGGAGCGCTGCAGGACAGAGATGACAGTTGTTTTTTTAAAAAATTATGATTTAAATCAAGTTGATTTAAATCAAGCCTTTTACTAGTGATTTAAATCATGATTAAAATCTTTAACAGAATAACAGAGTTGGAAGGGACCTTGTAGGTCATCTAGTCCAACCTCCCCCCACCCCCGGGCAAGCAGGAGACCCTGCACCATTTCTGACTACTTGAATCTACTTGATTTAAATCAAATCCACCCTGAATAGTTACAATAACTGATTAGTCAAGAAATATTATATATATTCAGTGAACACAGAAGTGCTATGACCATCTAAAAGGCAATAAAATAGACTATGATACTATCTACTTCATGTTTCACTAATGCAAACCGCTTTTCTTTCTTAACAGGTTTTAGGGTCAGTCCTATTATCTTGAGAGTGGGTATAGGATGCGATTCAATTTAAATGAAAAATAGCTGAAAGTATTGCCATTTGCATTGTTATGTATTAAATTTATAAGTATGAATACCATTTTGCTATGAATGTATATCTAGAGTTATAGGCAAGTCACTTTATCAACCTAACCCCTCCATTCCATCTTCTGAGGCTTAAACTCACTTACTGTTTAATGATTATTTAATGTTTGTTTAATTTAATGATTGATGATTGTGAGAATTGACCTAGTGTAAGCGAGATGTTTAATATGTGATTTTTCCACATGTGTGCTGTATCCTATTTTATCTACTCCCAAAGAATACACTTTCTGACCTGTGGAGCCACAGGGAATTATGTTAAAACTGGTATTTCCAGAAGGAAGAAAAGATGCTGACATAATGGGCTAGACTTTAAACTGCTAAAATGTATGGTTTCCTTCAAAAAAGATCTAGAATCAGTAGAGCATTTGAACAGAACTCATTATTTGATTAAATCTATGTAAAATGTAGGAGAAGAAAGAAAATACCGGGAATAAGGAGATTATGCAGATTATAGAGAAGAGCTGGTACCAAATAAAAAGAGAAGTCAGGAAGAGATAGATGTTGCCTAATTGGGGTCATTCAGCATTTTCTAATTTTGGCAATTTTCAGATATGTGGACTTCAGCTCCCAGAATTTTCAGCCCAGCCAAGAATTACAATTTGTCTTTAGGTAACAACACAGTTACCTGACTAATGATGTGGTTTACGTGTATTACTATGAGATAGAGATAAAGCCTGTTCCTTATCACATTTTAATAACATCTGGGTTAATGGCTTCACACCATCATTCGCCTTGTTGTTGGGTTTATACTTATTTTCTGTAAACCTCTGGGATTTACCAAGTTAATTAGTTGTGAAATAAATAAGTAAACATATAAATAAATGGTTAATTCCCGCTACCTCAAAAATATTTAGTGAACTGCAATTAACATTACATTTGTTTACTGTAAGAATTAATATTATTTTTCTATTACAGTGCAAACTAGACTATCAGGCCTGTGCCTCAGGAAAACATATCTCAGCTAAGTGTGAAGGACGTTGTCCTTGCCTTTCAGAAAAGGCCACAAGTGCAGGCAGAGGTAATAAGAGAGGTAAGTTTTGATGTGCGTGTTAGATTTCTCAGCAATTGGTATGTCTATAAATTTTAAAAAAAGAGAAGTAATTAATGACATTTCAACAGCTAAATGACTTTAAAGGACAGCGTATAAAAATAAATTAAATTGCTTATTTGAAACTCTTCTTGTTCTAAGTGGTTAGAGAACAAGAACACCTTCTGTGTTTCTGAAAAAAAAATTTACATGAATGTTGCCATATTTAACCACCCAGACTTGGAAGTTAATCCTAGATCTCCAGGCACTTAACCTTTAGTTCAGCTTTCACCGAGACTTAGCAGAAAATTTCCATACACCGCTAGCTAATTTACTGTCTTTATTCCAGACAAGCCTTAACAAGTTATTTGATTGCTCACTGCAGAAACTCTCTGCATTTGTGTTCCAGCATGTAAATTGTTGGCTTCTTCTTTCTGCCTTTCTAATTGATGGATACTTGGCCCATTTGCCTGGTAGCATTGGATGGCTGAGCTATCCAGATAACAGTTGTCTCTAAGCCTGGTTTGTTCAGTGCCAGTTTCAGCCATTACTGATATCTCCATGAAGTCACCATAAACCACATTAGATGTAAAAGAGTCTCTATTTATATCTTTTGCAGAAAGCGATATAGAATCAAGGGTTTGTTGGCGTATTTTTAATAATTATTTTTGCATGTACCATTTGGCCACTTGGTTTTACTCGGAAAAAGGCTGAGTTATCAATAAGTTTACAGATATCAATATAAAAACTAATACTAACAAAAATATTAAAAACTAAAGAAATACAAAAGTGCAGTGTGTTGAAGAATAAAAAAAAGATATGTAACAAATGACTTTCTGCTCCTTCCAGCTTTACACATACTTGAGTATTTTAATAAAAATGAAAAAAAAAAAACCTTCCTCTAAGAAAAGAGCCATGGTGGCGCAATGGTTAGAATGCAGTACTTCAGGCTATTCTGCTGCCTGCCGGCTGCCTGCAATTTTGCAGTTCGACTCTCACCAGGCTCAAGGCTGACTCAGCCTTCCATCTTTCCGAGGTCTGGAATGGAATGGAATGGAATACAGTACAGTACAGTACAGTACAATACAATACAATACAATACAATACAATACAATACAATACAATACAATACAATACAATCAGGGGTGGGTTGCAGGTGGTACGCCCCAGTATGGGCGTACCAGAACCTGCCCAGAGCATCAGATACCATTCCGGAACGGTACTCCGGAGGGCCTACCCACCCACTCGAGCTCCTTACCTGTCTTCTAAGTCTTTGGTGCTTCCGCGCACATGCATAGCACATACAGCACCTGTGTGATGCTCTGCCGAGTGGCTGGACACAAATTGTTGGGGTTAATAAGCTGACTATATAAACTGCTTAGAGAGGACTTTAAAGCCCAGTAAAGCGGTATGTAAGTCTAAGTGCTATTGCTATTATGTTATGGCTTTTCTATTGCTTCTTGACTAAGACACAATATGTGAAGTTGCAAATTCATTTTCATACAGAGAAAGCTTGAGGGCTGCATGACATTGAGATAGGCTCAACGTCATTACTAGACTGACATTAGCATGACATTAGCATGAATAATTGGTTGATAGGTTCTTCTGTATTTATCATGGTTCTTTTGTGGAGGCACAATTTGGGTCAGAACTACTCGTGCATTTTCTCTCTTCTAAGCTTTGCTGTCTCTTATGGTAGTAATAAGGTACATTTCTTTGTTAGTTCTGATAACGTGACTTTAGCAGTCTCAGTATACGAATTGGGCCAAATCAATATTTAAAGGTTCCCATGCAAATAGGTATTACTCAAAAAAGGAGATGCAAGACTATTTTCTCTGAACCATACTAGCTTTGTGCCATGTTCTAATTAATTACACAGGGTATCACAAGTGTTAGAGCAGTGATGAGATTTCCACCCCCTAAGCTGCTTTGGCAACTTTCTAAGTATCACAGGAAAACCCAGCAGTTTTAGATTACAAAACTACAGTACTACTGCTATGTAAGGCCAAGTCAGAGATAAGTTCTCCTGAATTCTGCACATAACAGGTGAAGTCTGCTAAATTACTGTATTTTTCTGAGTATAAGATGTACCTTTTTTCCTCTAAAAAGAGGCTGGAAATCTGGGTGCGTCGTATACACCGAATACAGCATTTTTTGCCTTCTGAAGCCCCCCCCCTCTTCACCAAAATAGCCATGCATAGCCTTATGGACGCATTCAGAGAGCTCCTGGGGGCTGGGGAGGGCAGAAATGAGTGAAAAATGGGCCGTTTCCCCCCCCTGCAGCACTCTATAAGCCTCCATAAGGCTATGCATGCAATTTTTTGACAAAAAAACAGCCCGTTTTTTAAAAATTAATTTTGGACTGGTTTTGGACAGTGGGTTATCTTACTTTTTAAACGTTATCTTCATGGATGGAATTTATGCAATCCTTTTAAAATGAATGGATTAAGTTTCCTTCTTCTATTTTCCTTTTTCATTATTGTGGGTGTTTTTCTAACTCATCTAAGAATTAGACTTTTTTTTAACTTGAAATACAAAAAAGATACAAAAAGAAACAAAGAAATACATTGTAACACTGCTACTAATTTGTGGCTAGAAGTTTGTGTATTGGAAGACGAAACACTTTTTTTACTGATTATCCTGGCTTGCCACTCCAAGGTCTCACAGTTTGTTTATAGAGAGTGATAAAAAGAAAAGCACACAGATGTTCCTTTGAAGTAAAGGCGAAACGTTATTGTGATGTTTAATTCTTTTAAAACCTTCTAAGCTAGAATAGCAGTGTTTGTTATCTGGAGATAATGGCACAATTTCAACAGCAGAAAGAAGTTTTAAGTCTGCAAAAAATACTCTCAGAAATACAGA
>JAKRSK010012559.1:0-67561 GCA_029891615.1 Natrix natrix natrix | reverse complement strand
GGGGGTGGGGGGGGGGGGGGTGGGGGTGGTGGGGGGGTGGGGGGGTGGTGGGGTGGTGTGGGGGGGGGGGGGGTTGGGGTGGGGGGGGGGGGTGTGGTGGGGTGGGGGGTGGGGGTGGTGGGTGGTGTGGGGGGGGGGGGGGGGGGGGGGGGGGTGGGGGGGGGGGGGGGGGGGGGGGGGGGGGGGGTGGGGGGGGGGTGGGTGGGGTGGTGGGGTGGGGGTGGGGTGGGGTGGTGGGGGTTGGTGGGGGGTGTGGGGGGGGGTGTGTGGGGGGGGGGGGGGGGGGGGGGGGGGGTTGTGGGGGTTTGGGGGTGGGGGGGGTGGGGGGGGTGGGGTGGTGTGGGGTGGGGGGGGGGGTGGGTTGGGGGGGGGTGGGTGGTGTGGTGGGGGGGGGGGGGGGGGGGGGGTTGGGGGGTGGGGTTGGGGTGGGGGTGGGTTGGGGGTGGGTGGTGGTGTGGGGGTGGGGGGGGTGGGGGTTGGGGGGGTGGGTGTGGGGTTTGGGGGGGGGGGTTGGGGGGGGGGGGTGGGGGTGGGGGTTGTGGGGGGTTGGGGTGGGGGGGTGTGGGGGTGGGTTGGGGGGTGGGTTGGGTGGGGTGGGGTGGGGGGGGGGTGGGGGGTGGGGGTGGGGGGGGTGTGGGGGGGGGTGGGGGGTGGTGGTTGGGGGGGTGGGGTGGGTGGGGGGTTGGGGGGGGGGTGTGGGGGTGGGGGGGGTTGGGGTGTTTGTGGGGTGGGGGTGGTGGGGGGGGGGGGGGTGGGGGTGGTGGGGTGGTGGGGGGGGTGGGTGGTGGGGGGGGGGGGGTGGGGGGGGGTGGGGGTGGGGGGGGGTGGGGGGTGGGGGGGGGGGGGTGGGGGGGGTGGGGGGTGGGGGGTTGGGGGGTGGGGGGGGGGTGTGTGGTGGGGGGTGGGGGGGGTTGGTGGGGGGGTGGGGGTGGTGGGGTGTGGGGGGGGGGGTGTGGGGTGTTGGTGGGGGTTGGGGGGGGGGGTGTGGGGGGGTGGGGTTGGGGGGTGGGTGGGGTGGGGGGGGTGGGTGGGGGGGGGTGGGGGGGGTGGGGTGGTGGGGGGGGGGGGTGGGGGGTTGTGGTGTTGTGTGGGGGTGTTGTGTGGGGTGGGTGGGGTGTGGGGGGTGTGGGGTGGGGGGGTGGGGGGTTGGGGTGGGTGGGGGGGGGGTGTGGGGGGGGGGGGTGTGGGGGTGGGTGGGTGGGGGTGGTGTGGGTGGGGTGTGGGGGGGGTTGGTGGGGGGGGGTTGGGGGTTGGGTGGGGGGGTGGGGGGGGGGGGGGGGTGGGGGGGTGGGGGGGTGGTTGTGGGTGGTGGGGTGGGGTTGGGGGGGTGGGGGGTGGTGTGGGGGGGTGGGGGTGGGTTTGGGGGGTGGGGTGGGGGGGGGTTGGGGGGGGGGGGGGGTGTGTGGTTGGGTGGGGTGTGGTGGGGGGGGGGGGTGGGGGGGGGTGTGGGGGTGGGGGGGGGGTGGGGGGGGGGGGGGGTGGTGGGGTGGGGTGGGGGGGGGGTGTGGGTGGGTGGGGGGGGGGGGGTGGGGGGGGGTGGTGGGGGGGGTGGGGGGTGGTTGGGGGGTGTGGGGGGGGGGGGGGGTGGGGGGGGGGGGGGGGGTGTGGGGGGGTGGGGGGGGTGGGGGGGGTGGTGGGTGTGGGGGGGTGGGGGGGGGGGGGTTGGTGGGGGGGTTGGTTGGGGGGTGTGGGGTGGGGGTGTGGGTGGGTGGGGGGTGGGGTGTGGGGGGGGGGGGGGGTGGGGGGGGTGGGGGTGGTGGGGGTGTGGGGGGGGGGGTGGTGGTGGGGGTGGGGTGGGTGTTGGGGGGGTTGGGGGGTTGGGGTGGGGGGGGGGGTTGGGTGGGTGGTTTGGGTGTGGTGGTGGTGTGGGGGGGGGGGTTGGGGGGGGGTGGGTGGTGGGGGGGGGGGGGGGGTGGGGGGGGTGGGGGGGGGGTTGGGGGGGGGTTGGGTTGGGGGGGGGTGGGGGTTGGGTGGGTGGGGTGGTGGGGGGGGGGGGGTTGGGGTGGGGTGGGGGGGGGGGGGGGTTGGGTGGGTGGTGGGGTTGGGGTGGGGGGGGGGGTGGGGGTTGTGGTTGTGGTTGGTGGGGGGTGGGTGTGGTGGGGGGGGGGGTGTGGGGGGGGGGTGGGGTGTGGGGGGGTGTGTGTGGTGGGGTGTTGGGGGGTGGGGGGGTGGGGGGTGGGGTGTGGGGGGTTGTGGGGGGGTGGGGTGTTGGTTGTGGGGGGGTGTGGTGGTTTGGTGTGGGGGGGGGGTGGGGGGGTGGGTGTGGGGTGTGGGTGGGGTTGGGTGTGGGGGGGTGTTGGGGGGTGGGGGGGTTGTGGGGGGGGGGGGGGGGGTGGGTTTGGGTGGGTGGGGGGTGGTGTGGGGGGGGTGTGGGGGGGGTGTGGGGGGGGGGGGTTTGTGGGGGGGGGTGTGGGGGTGGGGTGGTTGGGTGGGGGGGGTGGGGGGGGGGGGGGGGGGGGGGTGGGTGGGGGGTGGGGGGTGTGGGGGTGGTGTGGGGGGGGGGGTTGGGGGGGGGGTGGGGGGGGTGGGGGGGGTGGGGGGGGGTGGGGGGGGGTGGGGTGGTTGGGGGGGTGGGGGGGGTGTGTGTGGGGGTGGTGGGGGGGGGTTGGGGGGGGTGGGGGTGGGGGGGGTGGGTTTGGGGGGGGGTGGGTGGTGGTGGTGGTGGGGGGGTGGGGTGTGTGTGGTGGGTTGGGGGTGGGGGGGGGGTGGGGGGGGTGGGTGGGGGGGTGGGGGTGTGTGGGGGTTGGGGTGGTGGGGTGTGGGGGGGTTGGGGGGGGTGGGTGTGTGTGGGGGGGGGTGGGTGGGGTGTGGGGGGGGGGGTGGGGGGGTGGTGGGGGGGGGGGGGGTTGGGGTTGGGGGTGGGGTGGTGGGGGGGTGTGGGGGGGGGGGGTGTGGGGGGGGGGGGGGTTGGGGTGGGGGGGTGGGGGGGTGGTGTGGTGGGGGGGGTTATGGGTGGGGGGGTGTGGGTGGGGTGTGGGTTGTAGGGGTAGGGGTGGGTGGTGTTGGGGGGGGAGGGGGGGGGTGGGGGGGGGGTGGGGGGGGTGGGGGGTTGAGTTGGGTGTGAGTTGGGGGTAGGTGTTGGGGAGGGGGGGCGGTTGTTTGGGTGGGTGTTGTGGTGGGGGGGGAGGGGGGGTGGGTGGGGGGGGTGGGGGGGAGAGGGGGTGAGGATGGGTGGGGGGGTGGGTTGGGTTTGTTGGTGGGTTGGGTGGGGACGGGGGGGGGGGGTGGGTTGGTTGTGGGGGTGGGGGGGGGGGGTAGGGTGTGGGGGAGTGTGGGGTTGGGGGAGGGGGGTTGGTGAGGAGTGTGGTGGTGTGGGGTTGGGGGGGGTGTTGGGTGGTGGGGGGGGGGGGGTGGTGGGTGGGTTGGGGGGGGGGGGGGGGAGTGGGGTGGGGGGTGGGGGGTGGGGGGTGGGGGGGGTGGGGCGGAGGAGTTGTGGGGGGGGGGGTGTGGGGGGTGGGCGGGGGGGTGGTGTGGATGGGGGGGGGGGGTGGTTGGATGGAAGGGTGGGGTGGGTGGGGGGGGGGTGTGGGGTGGTGGGGTGGGGGGGGTGTGTGGGGGGGGAGTGGGGGGGGGGTGGGGGGGTGGTGGGGGGGGGGGGTGGGGTGGGGGGGTGGGTGGTGTGGGGGAGGGGGGGGGGGGTGGGTGGGGGGGGGGGAGGGTTGGGGTGGGGGGGGGGGTGGGGGGTGGGGGGGGGTGGGGGTGTGAGGTTGGTGGGTGTGGTGGTTGGGGGGGTTGTGTGGGTGGGGGTTGTGGGGGTGTGGGTGGTGGGTGGGGTTTGTGGTGGGGGGGTGGGGTGGGGGGGAGTTGGGGGAGTTGGGTGGTTTGGGTGGTGGGGTTGGGGGGGTGTTTGGTGGGGGTGGGTGGTGTGGATTGGGGTGGGGGTGGGTGGGGTTGTGGGGGGGTGTGGGTGGGGGGGGGGTTGTTGGGGGGGGTGGGGGGTGGTGGGTTTTGGGGGTTGGTGGTGGGGGGGGGTGGGTGGGGGGGGGTTATGGTTGAGGGGTTGGTTTTGGGTGGTGGATGGTTGGGGGGTTGAGCTGGGGGGGGTGATTGTGGGGGAGTTTGGGTGGGGGGGGGGGTAGTTTGGGGTGGTTGGGTGATGTGTGAGGTTTATGGTTGGTGGGTGGGTGGGGTGGGGGTAATGGGGGTAGTTGATTGGTTAGGGTTGTGGGGGGTGTGGGAATGTAGTGGGATATTTAGGGGTTGGTGTTGTGGGGTGATGAGGAATTTTTGTGTTATTGGTGTTTACAAGGCGCGGTCGGAGTCAGCGCCAATGAAGAGAGGTGGAGAAAATTTTCCATATAAGAGATCCGTTAGCGCGGGCGAACAGAAGAATCGAGAGAGTGGCTCCAGAAAAAACAAAAAAAAGAAGGGACGAATCCAAAGTAAGATGGGGCCCCCAGACACGAGGAAGAAGAAGGCGCGGCTGGCATCTTTGACAAGTTCGGGGACCTCGCAAGACCTTTGCAAGGTCCCCAGACTTGCCTAAGATGCCTGGCCGCCAGAAAGCACGGGCACAGGGGTGGGGATGGCGACAGGAGCTTACGTGGTGCAGCTGGCGTCTTTGACAAGTTCAGGGATCTTGCAAGGCCTTGGTGTTTTTTGCATCGGGGCGTGCTGCAAAAGAGAGGGAATGAAGATCTTTTCCAGATTGGTGGTGATGGAGGTGTGGCCCGTGCTCAGCAAAGCAAGTCCGGGGGAACTCCTTTGCGCCGGCTGGAAAAGGTCTTCACTCCCCCCCTTTGCAGCACGCCCTGATGTGAAAAATGCAGAGATCGGCGCACTTGGGGGCTGCTGCTGGGATGTCCAGGGAGGCTTCCTGGAGCACCACGAACCTTTGTGCTCTTCTCCGCGCTCTCCTCGGCTCCTTCGCAACTACAATAAAGGTCCAGAAGCGGCGGGGGCTGGAAACCCAAGCCCCCATTAGCCCCAAAAGCCGATTCTGGACATCTATTGCAGTTGTGAGGAGCCGAGGAGAGCATGGATAAGAATGCAAAAGTTAGGATTACTGGGCAACGTGTGTGTGTGGGGGGGGGGGGGGGAGGCTGGAGCAGTTCCGCTCTGAATGGAGGGAGAGGAAAAAAGTTGGGATTCTCCCTGCTATAGCCTTTAAATGGTAGAGAGAAAGCCGAACTCCCCCCCCCCCATTAACAGAGGAGCTGCAGCTCCCTTTATGCCCCCCCCCGCCCCGCTCCCTCCCGGAGGTCGAAGCATTTGAAAGGGACAGGCAGGCTGCCACAGCTGCATTGAGGAGACATTTCTGAGAAGAGAAACTTCTCCGGTCCAGCTGCACCCGAGCTGGTGTGTGCTCCCGAAACTGCCCGCCCGTCACCAGGGAGACAGCTAGTGCAGGTGAACTGCGTGGTTGCCTCCGATCGCATGGGGGCTCCACCAGCTCAGGTGCAGCCGGACCCGAGAAGTTTCTCTTCTCAGAAATGTCTTTTCAGTAAAGCTGTGGCAGCCTGCCTGTCCTTTTCAGTGCTTCGAACCCCTGGGAGGGAGGGGGCCAGGGGGAGCATAAAGGGAGCCACAGCTCCTCTGTGAATGGAGGGAGAGGAAAAAAGTTGGGATTCTCTCTGCTGCAGCCTTTAAATGGCAGAAAGAAGCCGAACTCCCCCCCCCCATTCACAGAGGAGTTGCTTCTCCCTTTATGTGGATGTAATGTGATATTTTGCGAGGACTGGGAAATCTCTGATGCAGTCTCTGAACAAGAAAATATATTTGAATATTAATGGGGGAAACAGGTGGGCTGATTATAATCTTAAACTATTTTTGGCTTACTATACAGATAATTTAGTGCAAAGCTCTGCATAACAGAATTAGATTTCTGTGGTTTTATCTTCCTTGGTTGGTTTTGGGGAGAGCTATGGAAAGCTAAAACAAATGCTGTGTAACAAGGAAGCGTAAAACATTCCTTTTGATTCATTGGAGATTTAAAACCAAACATTATTTCAAAGGAGAGAAGTTTCATATCATGCAACTTTCATCAAAACTGTTTCACATGCCCTTAAATCTTGGGGGGGGGGAATAGTGAACATCTAGGAAGTAGGGTAGTAGTGGCAAATATCTTAGAATAATATTGTGATGCAACTATTATAAATTGTTCAGCAATAATTTAACTAAAAGAATTGTGCATACTATATATAAATTGTTACTTCTTAGCAGGAAGTCCAATATTTTTTTCTTTGGATTTTCCCATTTGGCTGAGTTTTTCAGTACTCCGACATACTATTCTTTTTTATTGGGGATATATTTATTGGGTTTCAGTCTCCCATCAGTTAAGAAGACAAGAACTGCAAAGCAGGTGGTTGTGTGCAAATATCATAAGTATTTTTGAAATGTATGTGTGATGCTACCATTGTGAATTTCTTGTTAAGAACACTTATCAAGTTTTAATATTATGACTGTCTAACTTATTTAGAGGGTGAGTGCTTGCTTGTTGCAGTAAAGTACAAATGCCATAAGCAAAATACCTGTTTACTCAGAGGTATATTCCTGCTTAAATTGCTTGATAGCAGTGTGCAGAAACTTTAAATTGTATAGCTCACAGCAGTACAGAAACCTTATATAGCAGTGACTACTCTTGGCTGTTTCTGCTTCCAAGTGATGCTTTTGAAATCTACTGGAACATATTAGGGATTTCTGCACTGAGAAGCAGAAGGATGGACTCTCGCCTTTATGATGGGCTTTTGAGACACTGGAAAGCAGTGGAGAACTTTTGCTACTTCTAAGTACTTCCAAATCCAATAAGAAATTGATTATCTTTCCTTGAGCCTCTTTATGCAGGGACAGGTGCTGAAAAATCCTTCAAAGAAATGGAAACAGTGTGTGTGTGTGTGTGTGTGTGTGTGTGTGTGTGTGTTTGGAGGGGGGTTGTTTCTGTTGTGTAGGATTGGAATATAATTTATTGGCCCTGGATTTTGAGGGTGGAGGGAAGTTGAAGAAGCTGACAGACTGGGGAGTCCTATGTTTTTTCTCTTTTACATTTTCAGAGATTATATACAGTATAAAGAGTTAACAGTTGCACTGATTGTACTTTATGTTTGTGTACACAAAACAAAGAACAAGTAGTTCAGCACATGACTGCCAAGTCACAAGGCTGGCAAGCCACTCTCACCCGGTCACATGACTGCCAAGCCACTCCTACTCGGCCACATGGCCAGCAAGCCACTCCCACCCAGTCACATGGCTGGCAAAGCCACTCCCACAAAGCAGGCCACACCTACAGAAGAGGTTCTAAAAAAATTTGAAACCCATCCCTAACCATAACCTACTACTAGAGAAAAATGTAGGTTAGACAGCATCACCACCAGATAGATTTGTAACTGGCTGACCAACCACATTCAACGTGTAGTCCTCAATGGAACTGTATCTACATGGAGGGAAGTATGCAGTGGAGTACTCCAAGGCTCTGTTTTAGGCCCAGTACTCTTCAACATATTCATCAATGATTTGGACAAGGGAATAAATGGGGAACTCATCAAATTTGCAGATAACACCAAGCTGGTAGGAATAGCCAATACTACAGAAGATAGGCTTAAGATACAGAAGGATCTTGACAAACTTGAAAATTGGTACTATCTAACCAAATGAAACTCAATGGTGAAAAAAGTAAGGTTCTACATTTAGGCAAGAAAAACAAAATGCAAGCTACAGTATCTGTGGTACCTTGCTCAATAGTAGTAACTGTGAGAGGGATCTTGGAGTCCTAGTGGACAACCATTTAAATATGAGCCAGCAAGCAGTGCGCAGCAGTTGCCAAAAAAGCCAATACAGTTCAAGGCTACATAACAGAGGGATAGAATCAAGATCGTGTGAAGTGTTGATACCACTTTATAATGCCTTGGTAAGGCCACACTTGGAATACTGCATTCAGTTTTGGTTGCCATGGTGTAAAAAAGATGTGGAAACTCTAGAAAGAGTGCAGAGAAGAGCAACAAAGATGATTAGGGGACTGGAGGCTAAAACATATGAAGAACGGTTGCAGGAACTGGCAAGTTTAATGAAACACTGACTGACAGCAGTGTTCCAATATCTCAGGGGTTGCCACAAAGAAGAGGGAGTCAAACTATTCTCCAAGGCACCTGAGAGTAGAACAAGAAGCAATGGGTGGAAACTAATCAAAGAGAGAAGCAACTTAGAACTGAGGAGAAATTTCCAGACAGTTAGAACAATTAATCAGTGGAACAACTTGCCTCCAGAGGTGGTGAATGCTCCCACACTGGAAGCTTTTAAGAAGATGTTGATAACTATTTGTCTGAAGTGGTGTAGGGTTTCTGCCTAGGCAGGGGGTTGGACTAGAAGACCTCAAAGGTCCCTTCCAACTCTGATATTCTATTCTATTCTAAGAACACCATGATACAGTATATGACAGTCCAAATGCATGACTTATTATGCTTTCCTTTCTTCCCTATCATAGCAATCAATATTTCCAGAAGTTATGGTTTCCAGATGTCAGGATGCAGCTAATAAAGGCATGTCCCACCTAGAACTCATACAGGTAATTATCTTTTTCCTTTACCTAAGAAACAAGTAATCGTTTTGTGCTGGACTGACACTTATGCATACATGTATATATAAACATATATATGTGTTTGTGAAGCTTCTGTTTGTCTGTGCATGCACATATTTATATTTATTAGGCTTAAACATTGCCCCAGTCATAGATCACTCTGATTAGCTTATAGATCTGGTAAGATTATATAGATCAGTAATAAGATCAAAATAATATTAAAAAGGAATTCTGTAGATAGAATCACAATAAAATTCCCAACAATGAGGATAAATTATTCAGACAAATATTCACTTTCAAGAGGGAATGAGATAAAGACTACCTTCAAATCCCAAAGGCCTGCTAAAATATAGATCACAGGAGGTGTGATTGCGATTTTTGGTGATATCACTGAGGAGAGATGTCCACATCTTCAGTTGACTGTTTTTGCTCTGGAGGCTTTGGTTATGTAAAACAGACATTTTGACATTTGACATTTCAGCAACATTTCCCCTTCTTTTAAAATCATGCTACCAAGTGTCTGTTTTGACAGTTTGTCACACATTTACAAGAAAAAATCTTTGCAATCCGGGATATGCAAAAAGGGAACTTGGGTCATTCCTGCTTTACTCATTCAGAGTTTTTTCAGTTCCCCTTTCATTCAAAAGGAGAAAACAGAGATCTTGGATGCTTTGATATGGAAACTAGTTACTGACACTTTATATTGGGCAGCAAACAGCCAGAAATTAGCAATATAAGTTAAATCGCCTTAGTTATTTACCTATCATGAAAGGTAACAGATGGAATGTAGTGTATCTTTACAATTTTGCACAATATGAATAAATTGTTCAAATCTTTTCTTGTAAAAGTTGTTTATTTATTGGCAACAAATTCCAACCAGAGAAGTGAATGTATTTCTCCACACAGCATGCAATTAACTTAAAAGAATCGCCTTAATTTTGAATGGCTTTAAAAACAGTAGACAAATTCATAAAGGACAAGAATTTTCCAGAAATTACTCTGCAATACTTAATACTGTGTTAAATATATTATTGCTTCTTATATTTTCCATTTTTAAAGTATCACTTGAACTTAAACTATGTCAATCTTTTATGGTTGGATGTTCAGCTTTTTGTTTCTGGAAGGTACTTATTTAAAAATTAAGTATACCTATTGGCCTCTGGGGTGTGATTTATGGGAGTTTGGAGAGAGTTTGAAAGATTAAAGGAGGCTTCAGACATACATTTTGCCCTTTAATTTCCCCTCTGCTCCATTATCAAATCTTGGAAAAACCTAGGGCTAGAATATGTGGTCCACAAAAATCCATATGACCACTAAATAGTAGCTAATGACTTGCTGCTATCAGATTTTGGGCACAAAATGAGTAACAGAGATCACATGAGGATGCATGTTGTGTACACCTGGATTTTCAAAAAAAAAATTTTTTTGCTCTATCCCTGATGAAATAACATTCCAACCTTGGTATTCAACTGCTTCAAAACTCATTAAATTTGGTAGTCAGTACATTTTGAAGAGAAAATCTTGCCCTGGGGCTCATTTTTCTCCTGATATTTGACACACAATGTAGAACTTGCTGGCATTGGCTACTTCATAACTCACTACTCCTTCCTGTTAAAACAAAGGGTCATGTAGTAAGTCACACAGTTTGCTTGGTACTCATCATTTTTAGTACTTGATGCTCCACCCAGAATGAATTAGCAAAGAGTACCAAGTTACCACTGTAGTTTTTTTTGACAATGAAAACATCTTTTAAGAAGTTTTAAGTATAAAATAAAACAAACCAGACTCCCTTGTGTCAAAGTACCATTGATATTACCTAGTTTGGTTATGAAACATTTACAAGAAGAAAACTAAGCCCAGCAAAGAACAGGATGTCAACAGGTACCAGTATTTTAGAAAGGTTTCATTCCCAGAGCTGCATGCTAAGAATCTAAATCATGCAACACAGAACTTCTGCTATAATTTTTCCTCCTCCCATAATTCCCCACAACTCAAAGCGAAGCAATTAGAGCCATTATCAAGGAAAACTACCAGTAAATTTATAATACAGCCTGAATCTTTAATTCCATTTTTTTCAGAATGTTCTAAATTCAGGAAGCTGCCCTGAAATCCAAGGGTTCCTGCATCTGAAGGAAGTTGGGCGCAAAGCCTGGAAAAGATTTTACTTTTCTCTGCGGCGTTCTGGGCTCTATTACTCAACAAAAGGCATGTCAAAAGTAAGTTTGTGAGTGCAAGATGTAATGGAGGAACACCCTTGGTTTTTGGTTTTTGGTTTGCAGTTCTGAGAGTGTATTGCAACAATTTTCCTAGAAAGGAAAACAGCAATTGGGATTAGGCCTCAGCAACCTTTAGAAGAATAGTGTTTGTGTAAAGCTTGATAGCAGAACCTAGTGATCTGGGACTTGGTATGCCCAAGCGGAAACTGTCATACAAATCAGAGACTAATCTACAGTATCTTCTCAAATGTTATGGATTTCTAGAATTCACTGAAGGTAAAATATGTTTAAGCCCAAGTAAGATAAGATACATAATAACTTTCATCTTTGATAATGATATATTTGGTCTATGGCTTCTCAGTAATCCTTATAGCCCTGTTTGAAATATTCAATATTATTATTCCCACATTTCTAAAATCTACTGGTGAATTCAAGGAACTGGTGACATGAATGTTACTTGACTGCTATGCTGTGTCTGTTCAGAAATTAAAAATGTATGCGTTATGGACATGTGCACATTTTCTTTTTAGGGAACTGGGATAGGAACTACACAAAACAATTAAACAATAGTCCTTCTGGTCCATAATTTTTTTTTATTATTTTTAGTAGTTATGAAAGCTACTTTTTTTCTGGACAAAGAAAATAAATCTTTTAATTTAGTAGGATTCTGACTTTTGCATCAGATGTTAAATTCAGTTCTTGCCCATATCTAATCATACATAGGTAGAATATACAGAATATGTCTAGAACCCCAGATTCAATTGGTATGAAGTAAAATCGTTTTCTGGCCTCCCTTATTCTAGGACCCCCGGCATTTACAGTATTGTCTTGACATAAATGAATCAGTCATCTATTATATAACCCAAGGCAAAAAACAGTATAACACACCCACCGAGTATGGCTTTTGTATCAAGGTAAGACAAGTGAGAATTAATCTTGGGTTCATTCCACCTTTAATCCCTTTAATCTCTCTTTAACTTTAATTTTAAATGATCGAGCTAATTTAAAATATCCATAGAATTAAATATTAAGGTTCAGGTAAAAGGCACAATGCGTATTGTTCTCCATTCGGTAAATCAATGTATGACTCTAACTTTAACCTTTGATTCTCTTGGAAGTTGTGGTTTATAAAGTTTTTATTAATATTTTGAGGGTTCTTAATCTAACTCTCAATTCTCAAGTAACTATATTTTATTAATATGCTATTATTAATAGCATATTAATAATTGAGCTAAGGGGCATGAAAATATATAATAATAATAATAATTTTCTTTTAATGTTTAATTCTGTTTTTAGTATCTTAAGGTTTGCTTTTAAACTCTTTTTACACAGTTTGTGTATCTATTTTATTTTTTCAATTGGCTTTTAATTTCTTTGTATTTTATAATTTTATGTACAGTATGTATGTTACGTTTGTACAAAACATTTCTCAACTACTATAATAAACCTGAACTTGAAACTATACAAATAAAATTTAGAATGCTGACCAATATTTAAAAATTGGTGATACTTTTCACATTTAAATTGAAGGAACGTTTCTCTTCTGAATGTATTTAAAAAATTGCCATCCTAATAGTTGGCTGTCACTCAAAATGTTTCTCCCTAAGCCATTTATCTAAACATGGTTCCATATTATAGGGAAAAAATCCCGGGCCAAAATTTATCCACTTAGAAGTTTCAACTGGGAATAACTTAATTTTCTTGATAAGCCCAATATAAAAAGAACAGAACTATCATTCTTTAAAGGCTGATGAAAATGAACAAACTCAAAAAGTAAATCAAGAGCAAAACACCCTATGGATATGTATTTTGGGCATTTAAGAGCCTGCTTTTGACACATTACTTAATTTTCTTAAATGTTTTCTTCCATATGGCAGAATCGTGATTTAGGACGATAACTGAAACTAGACTAAACTCATGTAGAATTTTTTCAGATGTGGAAGAGGAAGGTCTTGCTAGAGTTGTCATGTTGTGTGCATTCCTATCAGTTTTTCTTTTCTCTTAAAGCCACATAAGGCACGTAGTGGACTCAAAGGACTGAAGCTCTTTTGCTGTGAAGATGAACAAAGTCGCACATGCTGGATGGCTGCCTTTCGTCTCTTTAAGGTGCTATTTTGTTTGACACTGGAGATAATAGGAAATTTATTTCAATGTAAATAGAAACTTCCAGGAAACCATTTTCCTCCCAATGGGAAGGAAAGAGAAGTTCCCTCTTCCTCCTTTATCGCAACCTTGCCTCAGAAGTTGATTTTTTCCTTTATAAAAAGGTTGCATTTCAGTAATATTTAGCTTGACATAGGATTTTCAACTCTGACCACACCAACCTTCAAATCTTGTCTGCTGCATTGCTATATTGCTGATCTCCAATTGCATTTCATAGCTTAATAATTTGCATAGTCTCAGTACTATGATTTCTAGAGAAAAGATGGTTTATTATGGTAATACTGTATAGTATTGTCAAGCTTGTCACTTTTAGCCATAGAAAGTTACATGGGCTGGAGTTGCTCTTTATATATTAACAACTATTAATCTTTCCTCAGTATGGTGTACAGCTCTATAGAAACTACCAGCAATGTCAGACACGCCAAAAGGAACCAGCTTGGTTTGGCACTGTGCCCCTGGTAAGTAGTCTGATAACAAATCACTTGTTTTTATTATTTGGGTGAACATTTTGATAGCTTATGGGGGTGTAGGCATTTTAGAAATACCTTCATCATATAAGCATATATTTCCTGAGTGGATGAAACCCTTTTTAGAGTTACCCGTATATACTTGAGTATAAGCCGACTCGAGTATAAGCCGAGACCCCTAATTTTACCCAAAAAAACTGGAAAAAGTTATTGACTCGAGTATAAGCCGAGGCTGGGAAATGCAGCAGCTCACGGTAAATTTCAAAAATAAAAATACAGGTAGATAACAATAAAATTGCTAAAAGTGTGTGTGTGTGTGAGTGAGACAGACAGACAGAGGAACAGAGAGAGGGAGAGAGAGAGGGAATCAGAGAGAGACTGACAGAGACGAATCAGAGACGTACTTTTAACTACCTGGCAGCGGCGTTTTGCCTTGGGGGGCTCCTCAGAACATCCCAAGACTTCGGAGGGAAGTTTACAGCCCTCCCTCGGAACGCTTCGGAGGGAAGCTTCTGCAAAGGCGAGTGACAACAAGTCTCCCAGGCTTTAATTTGCCGAGCTGTGCGCACACGCCTGTTTTCCACGGCGTGGAGCAGCGGCGAGATTCTGCGCGGCGAGCGATGATTCCAGGGGCCATCCGGGAAGATGAGGAACGCGAGGGGGGACCCTGCCCCCCCCACTGATGGCCCCCGGAATCATCGCTCGCCGCCCAGAATCTCGCCGCTGCTCCACGCCGTGGAAAACAGGCGCGCGCGTACAGCTCAGCAAATTACAGCCTGGGAGACTTGTCACTCGCCGGGGTTATGCAGAAGCTTCCCTCCGAAGCCCGAGAGGAGGGAGGGAAGAGGGCGCCCGGCACACAGAAGAGCCGCATTAAAATGTTTAAAGAGCCACATTTTTTTTTTTGTTCACTGGAGTATAAGCCGAAGTGGATTTTTCAGCCCAAAAAGTGGGCTGAAAAATTCGGCTTATACTCAAGTATATACGGTAATTTTAAATGGGAAAATTTTCTGCAGATGTATTAATTTCACACAACCACTTCCTGTTCAGCGACTTGAATTCTAGTGACCAAGTTGGTAAGCAAAATGGTCATTATCTAAAAAAAATGACCAAGATAGAAGCACATTGCAAAGATTACTGATTGTTTCTCTCTCATTCAGATAAAGTTGTCTCTATGCCAGTATTATTCTTACTCCTGTGTATGATGTTGTCAGGACATGAAATTTGGTCATATAAGCACACATTGGTCTGTAAATGAGTTTCTTACTACTGTCAAAATATATAGTGCAATACATTTCATTGTATTATGGTCGCTAATCAAGATAGTCACTAAATAAGGAATGGTTGTACTTCACCAGATCTCAACCATATTTCTTCTGCTCAGTTTCCTGTGCAATTCAGTACTGATCAATATGGTAGCTTTGGTTGTTTTTTTTAACAGCATGTACATATAAATACTGGTCTATAAATGGATAACATCCATTTCAATAGTAAGGAAAAACAAAATTGAGAGAATTTCCAGACAAGTTGCCAAACTACATTTACACAGTGGAACCTTTATAATTGCTGCTTACAGCCCGTAAACCTGAACTTTTTAACCTTTGGTTGACCTTTTCTCCTGATTGCTTTCGGAATATGCACCCATGCATTGCTTCTAAACACCCTTAAATGTGCCAGAGATAGCTTTCTCCCATATAACACTGCATATGGAGTATCATTAATTGAGGAACTCCACAGTCTATTGATTAAATAATTAGCAGTCAACATGGTTTCACCCCAATATGACCTGCTCAGTCCTTCATTGCTTGTAAGACTCCATTCCGCCTCTCAGCTACATCATTCTCAGCTGCTATAAACGGATTTGTGCGTCTGTTTTATTCCTAACTGTCCCAACCACTGTTGAAAACTTGCTGACATGAATTCTGAACCTCTGTTAGTTTTCAGCTAGAACCTTCACCCTCATCCTACACCCGAGCTACAGATATTCACCACTATTGCAACCCTAGTTTGTTCCTAAGTGTGAAATTTGTTGTCTATGTCAAAATATCCATAGCATGTTCAAGAAATGATTTCTTTTTGATGACCTGAAAATGCAAAAAGGATTGTATTTACTAATGTCCCTCTTAGATGGTGTAAACACTTTTTAAATTTTATTTCTGAAGATGATATAATTTTCGGTATATTATTTAATCATTGAAATAATGAAAATTTTAAATTTTATGTCAGTTGTAAAATCTGTCTACAATTTTAAGTTCTGTCTACTATGTATTTTCTCATATTCTTTTGTGTGTGTGCAGTCATTTATTTTATTCCTCAGAAGTTTATTTTTTTTAAAGAAAAGAAGCTTAAATGCATATGTAAACAAACCTTAGAATTTAGAAACTGGTATGCAGTATCAAAACTTGACATAAACATTAGAATTTTGAAATGTGTTACCAAAACTTGCTAACTCCCTCCTTTTCTTTAAATATTTTTGTAAATCTTTAAAGCTTTAAAGGTGAGCTAAATTATGCTCACCTTACCATGCTGCCAGTAGGAACTGATTATGTACTACTGAAGAGAGCAATTGCTAAACTCTGTTTTAAAAATCCACTAGCGGAGCGTGTCTGATAATACCCTCGTGGCCATGGACTTTTCGGGTTGTACAGGGCGCGTGATTGAAAACCCCAATGAAGCACTGACTGTAGCTCTGGAGGAAGCTCGGGCATGGAGGGTAAGTCTACTATTTATTTCTTACTTAGAAATTTCAGGGACGTTAATACAGAAATGTTACAGAAAGACAGCTGGGTTAATCTATGGTGGCAACAGATTAACAGGGTTCACATAATATATTTAATCATAAACTTGGAATAGCAAAACCCAGTTACTGTGATATTATAACATGCCCAGAAAGTTAAAATATATTAAGACTTACTAAAGTCTTACTAAAGCTTTATTCAACATGTTAAGGAAATAGCAGTCTCTACAATACATTTGGCCAAAACCCACCATATTTCATTGTAGCCAAACTGTGAGTGTACTGTATGTGTAGCTATGTGTGAATAAACTCAAAGTGTCTTTAGGAAACAAACGTCCCATAACAGCTGCAGTCATTCTAAGTACAGGAAGCAGGATCCATTTGTGAGGCCAATCTTGGATGACTGCTAGAAAAGAAATTAAGAGTTTAGGGCAAACGGCAAGGATGTGCAGAATTGAAGCCTAAATGCCTGACATTGGAGTGTCTTGGAGCCTGATCTATTAATTAAACAAAGTAATTATTGGATTAACAAAGATTTTAAACACCATCAGGCTTCCATTCTTATTAGCAAGTAGCCTGAACCAAACACACAGTAATGTTCATTATTTGTTATTGCCAAAAGTGTTCGCTCACCCATCCACATAATCAGATTCAGTTGTGAGCAAATATTTTTGGCAATATAGTGTGTGTGTGTGTGTGTGTGTGTGTATGCATATATGTGTGTATGTATGTATGTATGTATGTATGTACATATATATATATATATATATATATATATGTGTGTGTGTGTGTGTGTGTGTGTGTGTGTGTGTGTGTGTGTATTTGTACTGAGTTATACAGCTGCTCATCTCACATAGATGAGTCTGAGTGGTGTACAGGCATGAAAAGCACAAAAGCCGCAACACAGCATTCACAGAGCTCATAAATAAAACAATGGCCCCGCTTACACCCCAAAATACTCCCAACCCACATAGACAACAGCACAACTGAGCTAACCTCCGGTCGCAAACACCTTTAGCATCCCATTATTTCCCTCCTTATTTCCCTTTCTCTTTATGCCAAGCAAAAAAAGTCCAATATTGATATTCCTGAACACATTGATTCCTTTGGTGATACAAGAACATTATTAGACAAGTAAATCTGAAATAATTTAAGGCAACACAAAAATTAACTCATTTATCATACTATTTGGCTTCTGTGAAACTGAGCAGGCTTTGTCAGCTGAATATCCTTCTTCAGGGAAGTCCAATCTCAACATTTTCTCTGAAGAAGCTCCTACTCTACAGTATATAGTAAATTTAGGACAGCAGTTTTTGTAAAATGTTTATATAGTTGCTCACTGGAATTGGTCAAAAAGTGTATGGCAATTATCCAGGACAATTACTGATGTCAATTGTCTGATGTGATGGCAAAGTTAAAACACTTGAACAACCTCTTATTTTATTTTTTCTATGCTGCAGAAGAAGACATCGCAGCGATACAGCCTGCCCACCGCATTCCAGAGCTGTCCATTCAGTGCTGGTAAGTGCCTGTCCCAAGGACTTGATATGTAACCTTGTTTCATAACTGCAACATTAGCTGAACAACTGATTGGTGTTGTTGGTAGCAAATTAAGGGATGAACGAAGCCTAGTGATAGATCAGGGAAAAATAATGCTCTTTCTTATGGCATTTGCTGTAATAAAGACATCATCTATAGTGTTCATCTAAACCCACAATACAATCAGCATTACTTTTTAAAAATGGAACTCCAGTTCACTATCTTGAAACACAGTAGGCAGGACAAAAATTGAATTAGAGCTGTATTTATTTAAACTCTTTAACTGAAGCACAGTTGAATTGTTTCAGTATTTGATTATTGTACTGGCCTACAGAAAATAATATGACGGGGCAACAATAAAATTCTTCTGAGGGTGCACTAATTGTCCTTCTCTACTTGTCCCTAGTAGCAAAATAGCTAAAACAGTGTACTATTCAAAATTATCATAGAACATTTACATTTATGATATTAATACCTTGCTTTTATCAATTTATTACAAAATGGGAAGGTGTCTTAGAAATAGTATCCAACATTATTTTGTACAACTTCTTTAATAGGGAAATCTGCAGTACCATAATAGTCCCGTATATAAGAAAATCATGTGTCATGGATAGTTTTTACAATCTATTTATCTGCAGATAAAGACTGAAAGTTGTGAAATGTTGGTTGACAGCATGGTAGATAAAATGATGCTGTAAAGAAGAATGGAAATGAAGGGAGATATAAATGAAAGAATTTCCCATTAATTAAACTTCAATTTAATTTAATTGGATTTCATACTGATTATATTAGTGCCTGAAAGATTATTGATTAATTATTCTTCCCTGTTCGTCAGCTCCAATTTATTCTCAGCAGGTCAACATTCACATTTCACAAAAAATGGATCCTTCAATCATGATCTTTAATATTCTTCATTGTAGAAGTTAATGTTTGCATGTGAAGTTCTTTGTGAATATTTTTTAATGCTTTGCTTCTAAAAAAATCTTTTCTTTCTTTCTTTTTTCTTTCTTTTTTTTCCTTTCTTTTTTCTTTTTCCTTCCTTCCTTCCTTCCTTCCTTCCTTCCTTCCTTCCTTCCTTCCTTCCTTCCTTCCTTCCTTCCTTCCTTCCTTCCAGCCATCCACAAAACTCAACCCTGGTTCCATGGTCACATTTCTAGAGAAGACACCCAGCGCCTTATAGTTCAACAAGGACTTGTGGATGGGTATGTTGTTTGAGTAATATTTCAGTTCGTAATATTAATACTGATTATATTAGTTCCTGACAGACTTATATTGCTATATTCAGATATAGAGCTATAGAAATTGGCCAGGATGGAGAGAGATATTGATGTACCTGAAATTATCCCATAAGAATATTGTAAGAGAGTAGAAAAGGGTATTTCTGTTCTGGGAAAGGCAAACAAGTAAACTTAGCGGTCACTTTTCTTCACCTTCATAGCCACCAGAAGTTTTGTTAGGCTTTGACTTTCAGGGAAAAGGAATCAACATCTGTCCAAGTACTTGGACAGAGTTGCATCTCCCAATTCTGCAGATAAATTCATTCTAGGAGCTTTCTGTAATATGGTCCTTTAGCTGGGTTAGAACATTTTTAATTCTCAGATCTGCAATCTGTATACATCTGGAAGAGATTAGTATTAGAAAAGACAAAATAATTCAAATATGTATAATTTGCAAGCATTGCAATAGCATGAATTGTAACAGTTTATGGGGAGCGGCTATGGCTTCTGTGTGGTGAAAACTAACCCTTGTTTGGGGTCTTATTAACTGCAGGTTATTCCTGGTGCGTGAAAGCCAGCGGAATCCCAAAGGCTTTGTCTTGTCCCTTAGTCATATGCAAAAAGTGAAGCACTATCTGATACTTCCGGTAAGTGAACAATGAAACTGACTGAGCTGCTTTTATCCATCCTGCCTAGTTTGGTGTCCAAATGCAAAGCAGGAATTTTTATTGGTTTCTTACCTAAATTACTGTTGCTTCAGTATGCTAGGGATGTATGTATTTCTGTTGTATTTTATCTTCCACAAAGATGACTTCTATTTAATAGCATTGCTCGTAGCCTCTTTTAGCTATATTTACGGCATGTTAGAAAAAAAAGAGTTAAAAACATAATCTACTTTAATCTGCATTTGTGGATGTATAAGGAATTGATAGATCATACAACTCCCAACTGCTCGTTAGTTCAAGGTTATCTATGTTTAGGGAAACCAAATATATACAGAATCTGACTAAACAGAACATAAATATGTGACAGGATTAAATTCCAATTCATATATTGGGGAATATGAAAGCAACAAAGCAGGAAGAAAAATATCTGCAGTTCATCTGTTTTGTCACATCAGCAGAGTTAAACAGTCATGCATAAGAAATTCTTGGGAGATCTGCAATTCCTCTGGTGTTTACTTTCTAGAAAAAAAAAGATGTTGTACTGTATTCAGATCAAATTCTGCAAGCACCTGTTACTGGAGAGCAAAAATGGGCATGGATGGGGTGGACCACATCTGCCTGAGATTAATTCTTGAGGCGGAGCCTGATATCACCTTCCACTTCTTCTGTTCTCTTTTGCCTCTATTTCTATGCCAATATTTTCTAATTCTTTATGCCTTTCAGTGTGAAGAAGAAGGACGCCTGTACTATACCATGGATGATGGCCAGACACGTTTTGCTGACTTGATTCAACTAGTGGAATTTCACCAAATCAACCGTGGCATCCTGCCTTGCAAGCTGAAGCACTATTGCACATGTGTTGCCTTATGATAGACTGTCACCCATTGGCCATTCCTGGGCCCTGAATTACCATTGGCTAAGGCTTATATGTAGGTCCTTTTGAAATGGGTACATCAGGACCTACTTCAGATTTTCAACCTCTCTGTCACCTTGCCTTCAGCCATTCCTATAAGAAACCAAGAAAAGAACAGTATTTGAACCTTCCCATGAGGCTACTCATCAGAAAGCCTTCCGTTGTTTTTTTCCCCCAGAATCAAAGAAGGATTTCAGGTCACAGTATAGTAGTTCAGTTTGGAAACAGTCACAACGTTGTTGGCTGGTGCCTTTTTTTTCATATGACATTTTTTTTACTTCTTGAGTGCCCTTCTGTATGTTTTAATACAGACTTTGCTTTTTCACCATGTTACAGAAATTTTGCTACATTGATCATTTAATCTTTCTAATGTGATTGCCTATTTCCAATGGTCTGGATGTTGTATGCCAGACGTATGCATTGTTTCAAAATCCTAACTGACTAGAAAAAATAGTAAGATGTAGGAATTGATTCGTATTGCAAATAATTTTTGCCTTATTATTAGCTCTCTTAAGAACTATTGTCTGGTTCTACCCAAGATTCTATGGGTGCTGTCACCTTTATTAGAAAAGGAGTTCTTTTGTTGTTTAATCTCTTCCCTGGTAGTAGCATCACAGTTTATGAAAGTAAATGCAACCTGTTCAAGGGATGGGCTACAATGTTATGAGGATCCGATAAGAGTCTTTGGGACTGTCCTGAAAGAATCCACAGCAGGAAGTCTCACATTAAGCCTGCTAAAGACTGCTCTGAAATTTCTTTTGACTCTGTCAGATCTGAGAACAGTGGGCTACCTGGTAGGCAGAATTGCCTTGGGCTCTTGAGAATCTTAAAACCCATGAATTGTTCTAATTGTGAGTCCTACAGCAAGAAAAGATTGAAACGTTTTTTGGTTAAGTTTAGATAATGTGACAGGTGAGAGGTTGAGGTTTGAAGAATTGTTTTTTTTCCCCCTCCTTGTGTTAAGGGCTTAAATATTGTGGGAGCGAGAAGTTATGATTCAAGAAGGCTGTGACACTCTTATTTCTGCTACTTTTTGAGGCCAGTATATATTGTGATGTTTTATTGTTTGTATGTGTAAATGCTGGTAATAAATCTTATTTTTTATGATACTTTCATGCTGGTTTTCTACTCAAATCAAGTTGTGAAACAAACTAATTGCAACCTTTGACATGCATAATCAATGATACCTTATAGAATGTTAAAAAATATGTATCTCCGTATCTAACCCACCAGATTTCTAATCACACACACACACACACACACACACACACACACACACAGACACAAATCCACTTACTCATCACGAATTCTCCAGAACTGTAAAGCCTACAAACTTGAAATTTGGCACATATATTCCTCTTGGCTTTTTGAAATGACCATCAGATCACTACTGTTTCTTGCCAGTTGCCTTAAATTCTGTTACCTCAGTTCAAACTGGCAGACATTCCACTCCTTCACTCAGGAGCAGTACTAAACGTTGGTACCTCACCAAAATGTCTACACCTTCCACCTATGGAACTGCATCTGAACTCAAGGTGGCAGGAGAGATATTCTCTTATGAGTTTCAATCAACACTGACCAACACAGAGCCAACGGATTGTGAACCAAATTTCTCCTGCATAGTGTCCCAGCCCCAACTCACTTCTTACACTGACCTCCTCAGTTCAGACAAATCTGTTTCTTCTACTGTAAAACCAGTTAAAGGGAAAAGAGGGGAAAATGCCACCAGCACCTCTGGCTTTTTCATCTACTTAGCCAAGCTAATAACTTGCATAGCATGGACTTTCAATTCCTTCCTCAGGTGAATTGCTCGGGACCTCCCTGTAAACCACATTCCTGGTTTTGCTCTCTGGCTGGAGGATGACCAGGTGTCAGGTGAACTGACTCTGGAGCACGCCACATACAACTGGCCATGGGAGAAACAATCACTCTTCACATGCACACCAGCCACTTTTAAAGTCTGTCCCTGTGCCTTATTGATGGTGATGATATAGCACACCTTAATGGGAAATTGTATGTGTTTGAACTTGGAATGGTAGTCTGGTGGTATCAGAGGAATTCAGGGGATGAAAATGGTTTCTCCCTGATTGATGCCTGGGAAAATTGTGGGTTTGATTATGTGTTTGTACAGAGTCTGAAGCCTGGTGCCAATGCACAGTTTTGGAGGGCTTAGATTGCGTAACAGCATAATTAGACTGCCAGTCTTGAGGTAGAGGACATGAGTTGGTAATCCTTGAGTTGGTGGGTTGAGAGTGTGCAAGAACTCCACAGGGTAATGTACAGCATTCTCGACCTTAATTGTTCATTAATTTTCAAGCTTTAAATGTCAATTTATCAAGCCCAATCACATAGTTTCCTAGCGAAGCACGGGTATCCAGCTAGTTAAGTATAAATATTTCATCCTCATGTTTTCCTATCCTAAACAGTGTCTGCAGCAGGAATGATAAGAGAAGTCAATAAATAGACTTCCTTCATTGCCATTTTTTAAAAATGTGACTGCCCAGGATCTTTCCAGATGCCTTGGAGAGAGGAGAGCTAAATAACATTTGCAAAACCATCCAGTAAATATCACTTTAAAAATTATTGTATCACGAAAAAAAGATCACTAAGTTCCAGATTAATTATGATGATTCTTTGATATTTTGTCTACAAACAAACCAATCTGGGTAATGTGCCCTATAAAGGTTATTGTGAAATGCCATTTTCTTTTTTCCAAATACTTTGCCAAGTCTCATGCTTTTGTTCATGTATCACGAGTGGCTGATCCTGGAACTGATTAGGTGGGATTTGTATGCAAATCCATTTGCAGTTTAACAAAATTCAAGAGATTAAGAGTTTATATTTTAGCCAATTAGGTCTAAAGATAGCCTTTTTAAAAGCCCTTTGAACCTTTTGGAGAAGATGTAAGGGTACAAAGTTTTTAGGAAGTTCCAAGTCTTTTCAAAATATTTTTAAAAGTCCCTTTTTGGGGAGTCTACATTTCTCTCCTTCACATAGGGCATTATGTCTCCTAAAATTGTACTGATAACAGGTTGTTCATCTGGCATTGGGCTGGCTTTGGCTGCTAAACTAGCAAAAGATAAGGAGAGGAGGTTCAAAGGTGAGTTTTCAAAATTGTGATGTGTGTGTGTGAGTGTGTAAATAGTGCATATGCAAACCATGGATAAATAGGTTCATTAAGTTTGTGTGTGTGTGTGTATGTGTACACACACACACACACACACATATGTATATTCATATTCCTGCCTTATTATAATTCTGTCTGTCTTTCAATTATTCTGAAGTTAATTAAAAAGCTGGTATGTTATAAAGCAACACAAAGGAAATAAACACAAAGGAAATATCAGCCAAAGTAAACTATTTCCAGCAATGCCTCTCACATCCTTAAAATACCTAAAGCAAAACAAAATATTGAGTAGTTGTAGCTGAGAGTTTTATTTGCCTTCCAAAATATGAGTGTTAAGTGACTGGTTACAGCTTTTCCGACAATCATTTCGCAAGCAAGCGTTAAAAAAGCTCTCTTTATTACAGCATTGTCTAATATCCTCAAATGTTGGGTGGCCTTGTTTTACATAATAATACAGATCATGTTAGTAACTGTTCACAAAACATGGTTAAACTGTCCAGCTACAGATATAACAAAAGTATTTGTACAAAACCTTACAGTTACTGATAGTAGTTTAATTATGATAAATATGTTTGGTGATTAGGAGTTCTGTGTATTATACTAATCGAGAATCCTACCTAACCTTGAATTGCACAAAATAAAAGCAGGATATAAATGTAATTAATACAAGAATAACTTCAGTAATCAGATTAAAATGTGAACATATATAAATGGGCATAAGAGTATTTATTTGGCAGTGGGAGCAAATACAAGTTTTCTATAAAATAGGTTTTGATGAATTACACAATATATTGCTAATGAGGACTCAAATTTTATAAGAATTTGTTAAAAAGTGCACAGTACTGAATAGCAACCTCACTTTCAAAAAAAGTTTCAGTTCCCTGGTCCATCTCTATAAATTGTTATATATTTGTTCAGGACAGGCATGCTCTGTTGTATTGGAAACACTGATTTGTGGTAAATGTTGAAGACTTTCAGAGTTCAGACTTCCTTTCTAGTAATTGTCTGCATATTCACCAACAGATCGCAAGCTGCATTTATGCACCATTTCAGATAACAGTATTAAAGGAGAAAATTGTGAAAATATTAATATTGGGATGAGATTTAGCCATACTTAGATCCCTTTTCTTATTTGGCCTCTGTATTTCATTGCCAGAAATGATTAAAATTTTAAAATAAATTTAAATTACTGGTGTTTGACAAATAGAATAATGAGAATTCTAATAGCACATAACAGCAATTTTAGAAGCTACGATTTCATGGAACCTTTGCTTATCTATCTATTGCAAATTTTGAATTCTCCCTTCAATTTTCTTAACAACCGTTGGTATAAGGAATTATTTCTTCATCTTGTGGCTCTGCATGGACATTCTGTACTTCCATTTAATTGTTTGCATAAATTGCCAGCTTATTTAGAATACAAATGTTTTTGAGATATACAAGAACTACAGTTTGTAGACTTGTCCTCTTGAGGATCAAAATAGTTTATGGCAAATAACTATGAATCTCTAGTGTGCAAGTTGAGAATTTATTTGCTATAATTTATTTTACCTCAGAATTCCTGCTTGATCAAAAAGCTGTTGATTTACTGTTATCTTTCATTGTTCCAGTTTTAAATATAGATGTCCACTGCATGATCTTCAAGACATTGATATCTTGGATCATAAAATTATACTTTGATACTTTGGGAGTAGAGTATTTGCCTGTGTTAGAGTCATCAACTGGAGAAAATAAAACACTCAAGCCTTGGGCCTTTAATAGCATTGATATAAAACAACCAACAACTGGTTTTTACAAATAAATATTTGTACTCTTCAAGGCAGGCTTTTATTTATTTATTACATTTTTATCTCTCCTTTATCACTTTATAAGTAATTCAGGGCTGTGATCATAAACAATATTCCTTTCTCCTCCTATTTTCCCCAAACAGCAACTCTGTGAAGTGGGTTAGACTGACAGAGTGAATGCCCCAAAGTCACCCACCTGATTTTCATTCCTAAAGTGGGATTAGAACTCACAGTCTCCTGATTTATCAGCCAGCATCTTGTGGGGAACACATCTGGATATTATTACATTAACAAATGTTACATTTGAAGAATCTTGAGATTGTTTTATATATACTAGCTGGCCATATAGTCCTGTACCATCCTGATCCTGGAGAGACTTTACTTGCCCATGCCAAATGTTAGTGGACTTACACCCAAGGCTAAGAAATAGTGTTATTGCAAAGGGTAAGTCCTGTACCAGCATTTTCAAATATATAATAGATTATGTTCCATGCTGTAATTTCCAATGTTTGACGAATGCCAACTTTGCTGTAGATCTTTCCTTCAAAGAAAATAGATTCAGTGTGTGATGAGAGTCTGCTTCAGTTTTGTGAGCACATGCCTCAAGAACACATTTGTGCTTCCAAAAGCTCTGGTATGAGGTAATTATTACTGAATAGTCTGGAAATAGATTACAGTACTTAAATATGAAGTAAATATGTATTGTAAAGCGAACATGAAGACACCAGATTGAGAAAAATTATGAGAAGAACTCATCAAAAGCAACATTACAAGACCAGTTGGTAATACTAACGTATTATGTAATTTGATGTTTACTTAATATGCATATATTTATACAGTTGACAATCTTATTTATTATTGGGTATATACTTTGAGAAAATTTTAAGCATTTGGCCATTTGAAATAAAACAGGAAAGAATCCACTCCCAAATTTGGCCAGCCAAGTTGAAAGGAATATATGACCATGCATCACCTGTCTTCTAGTGATTGCCACAATGAGGAACATTACCAAGAAAGAAAAGCTGGAAACAGCCATAGGGCCAGCACTCAACCAGACTCTAGAGGTCAAACAGCTGGATGTCTGTGATGATAAATCCATCCACAACTGCATTAACAGCATTCCTCAGAGACATATTGACATCCTCAGTGAGTACTCAGAGTGTCGCATCTTTATCAGCCTTTTGGGGGACATACAACAAACCCCATGAACCTGTGAGTGTGTGTTGTGTGTGTTTCTGCCTGCCTGCCTGCCTGCCTGAATCTGACTCAGTTAAGCAGATACCTCCATGAAAGCCAAGTATCCAGTTTCTCTTATGGCTCAAACCAAAATGGCCATGGAAAGCAAGTGCTTGTGATTAGAGAATAGGCTTTCCTGCAGCAGCCTCAACTAGAAAAAATGAATTGGCAGATGCCAGTCCCTGAGAGTTAATCACTAAGATCATGAATGAGGCAGAGCTATTATAGGTCATTCATACAATAAGATATTTTTCAGGAGAAGCTGAAAAATACTCCTTTACAACTGCCACAGTTAATCATAAACTTAGGTTATTCTTCCATAATCATAATCAGTTTAAGGCAAACACTACATCATGATGACATATCTCAATAGAAGAGAGTGTCTGTAGCTCAGGATTGAACCTGGGGTCCTTGGTACTGTTTGGGGTTGGTGGGTTTCTTGCAGATGTATTAGACTAAGTAACATCATCAGGGCTAGTAAGGAGTAGGGTCGGGGAATATTATGTCTTCTAAAAATGGCTAATGGAATATTTCAGCTACATCTAATGGTCATTTGGGATAGACTTTTCTCTAATAACACATACTATAGGCCAAATTTATTTTTCAAAGGCAAAGAAAATACAAGGCAAGAGTTATACATCACATTACTTGAATTGAGACAATAATGCCATTGAGAAATATTATGGAAAGGAAGGATGTAGGGTGAAAAATGAAGGCATGTATTCTGGATGACTGATTCTACTGAGCCCAATTTCTGAGTGGGATTAAAATCTAAAATATTTCATTACTTTGTAATCAGATGCCACATTTTGGAAAAGGGAAGAGTGGCTAGGACGGCACAAAGCAAATTAAGGACATATGGATGTTACTGAAATGAGGACGTACTTCCTCGGAGGGTGGATCTTCCCAGAATTTGGAGTTTTAACTTTTTTGCTTGTTGAACTTATATAAAAATTTCTATACTTGTTCTCATTCTATCCCACATAAGCCATGCACATAAAGTCTGCTTTCATATATAATCTAGTTTTTCATCACTATTGAATAATAATCAGTTGCCAGGTATCCAGGCACTGTACTTTGAATGTATTGGTGAACATCTGGTTAATCTTTGCTGCAAGCAGCAAGAGTCTTGAGTTTTCTTTGGTGATGTCCATCAACACAATAATCATGTGGTGTTGCAGACTTCCTAATATTATTAATCCTCAGGTCTCCAGATCTCTGATTAACTGGAAAAGTTAATGGTATCCATATTTTCTGACTCAAAGCTTTGGATATCCAAGTGGCAAACTTTCAAGGTTCAATAATGTCATTTTCAATTGACTGTTTCCATTTACGTAATGGTTTATCTTATTGTGTGGTGAATGGGTAAAACAGTCAAAATTCTTAACTACTTATTTTAGTCAACAATGCTGGGCTGGGCTCCATTGGTCCTATTGAGTGTCAATCAATTGAAGAGATGAAGGCTATAATGGAAACCAACTTCTTTGGTGTAGTAAGGATGATTAAAGAGGTCTTGCCAGACATGAAGAAAAGGAGGAGTGGGCATATTGTGGTCATCAGTAGTGTCCTAGGTTTGCAAGGTAAGGTGATTTTAATTTATCTACATTGTCCATACAGTAGTCAATTTAGGAGCATCAGATAAGGCATTTCATTTAGATGCATATCTTTTAGGACAATATTTCTTGCCAAACATGATACTCTTCAGGTATATTATACCACAACTAATTTCCAGGTAGCATGAGCAAATAAACTGTGAGAAGTTTCCTCGAAGATATCTAGAGGATCTATGATTTGAAAATAATGTGGTTGAAGTTCCAAATTATCTACCAAATTTCATAAACATTTAAGATCAATAATGAGGTAGAGATATCATGGATCATTCATGTACCAATATGTTTACAAAATAAATATTCTGTACATGTAATCCTATCTGTATAGATCCACTTGTGTTATTCCCATAGATAGTTTGGGACAAATCTTGCAGATATTTTGATTGGTATATCATGGTATGTAAATAATACAGCAAGTAGCAATTTTTAACCTATCTGAAAAGTAATACATGTATTCAAATTTGAGTGACCAAAAATCTTTGTTGTAAAAGCAATAGGCACATTTTGCTTTCACTTTATATTTAGTATCTCCAAATGTTTCTTTGTTTCCTCAAATGCATAAAACTCAGTTTCAGGCACCCAGATGAATGAGAATTTGCAGCCTGATCGTATGTTTTAAAATTAACAATAAAAATAAAACCAATGCCAATACCAGGGACTGGTTGGATTTTCACAATACATCAGACTAGGGTTTGGTAGTATCTGGTTCAGCATGTTACAGGAACCTAGCCATTATCTTGTCCTGCTGACAGCCAAGATAATCTATTATCCTAGGAATTTGGTTATTTTCCCTTGGTTAGGGAAAATATCTTCCCATTGAAGGGCTACAAGTAACATGATTGAAAGGACAGAAGCAATGTTTCTAGCTAGTGTAGGCTTTTACAACCAGTTATTTGTGGGATGCATTGAGCTTCAGAGTTGCCACCAGACAACAAATTTCTTGATATTTTTCTGGCAACTGTGAGTTGGCATCGTCAGAGGCAAAGTGGCCCAATGGTTTCTACTTTTTAAATGCATTTTTCTAAACTTTGGGGAAATAAAATGGGAAAAGAAAAGTTGTGGGAAGCTATTCACTTCAATTTTCTCTTGCAAAAAACCCCCTTCAACAACACACAAACACACACCCAAATAGGTACGGGCCAGGAAATGGCCCTTTTTAAAAACTTGTCCAACATGATTCAGGCTTGATCACACCAGTAGCGTAAAGAAAAGCAGCAGTTCAAAGGAGAACTATACAACAAGTGAAACTATTTGGCCCTTTATAGACTGCATTGGAAAGGGGAAAACAGTCAACTGGACCTTACCATCCTAAACTAAATTAATAAAATACAGAGATACGGTCATGACTTAGTCATAATCTATTGTGTTTTGTCTTCTAGGCATCATTTTCAACGACATCTACGCTGCATCCAAATTTGCCATTGAAGGTTTCTGCGAAAGCCTTATTATTCAAGCACTTAAATTTAATATCTTGTGAGTGGGTAGTAGTGGTGATGCTAATAAACTCCCCTCCCATTCGAATATAGTTGGATTTGCCTTGTCCTTATTTCTGTAAGGTTTTAATGAATGGAATACAAACAAAAATTCAGGAAAAGCAGCTGCATTCATTGGAATAGTCTAGCAAAAGGCTTAGGTTTTAATCTTTGGCAGAAAAAAGTGGCAATATGTGGAAAAAATTGTTCTGTTAACTGAACATCACATAGCTGCTGATCAGATAAAATCATTACGAATAGTTCAGGGTTAACCTCTATGCAGATAGTCCTTGACTTACAAGAGTTCATTTAGTGACCATTTGAAGTTACAATAGCAATGGAAAAGTGATTTATGACCGTTTTTCACACGGCCGTTGCAGCATCCCCATGGCCACCTGATCAAAACTCGAATAACTGGCATGTATATATGATGTTTGCAGTGTGTTGGGTCATGTGATCACCTTTTTCGACCTTCTGACAAGCTAAGTCAATGGGGAAACCAGATTCACTTAACAACCGTGTTACTAACTTAACAACTGCAGTGATTCATTTAACAAATGTGGCAAAAAGGTAATAAAATGGAGCAAAATTCACTTAACAACTGTCTCGCTTAGCAACAGAAATTTTGGACTCAATTGTGGTCATAAGTCAAGGATTACCTGTATAAGCTTTTGGAATGTGTTTCCCTCCAGATCAGTTATAATTGTATTTGCCCAATCCTTCAGCTATGAAAATTCAGAGTGTTGTTAAATAGAAAAAAGCTGCTTTAGCATCTGTACACATTTTGATTAAAAGCTATTCAACTGGGACATTTTTAATCTAAAACAGATATTCCTTGTCCTGGTGTCCTCCAAATTATTGAGTTAATAAAAGAATACATTGGAATTATGTGAGTTGTAAGTTCAGCATTTATTGAGTCTTGAAGAAGTTAACTCAACATTTTCTTAATAAATCAATGCAAACAACTTTCACTCTTTTCTTGGGAAGCTTACCTGATTGGTTCCAGTCTCCAGTATGAATTCTGATCAGTATAAATGCAAGATCTGTATTATTGAATAGATTTATGCAGCTTATTCAATGATTTTTAAGATAGCTGGTGAAATTACCAATGAACATGACTAGTTCACAAAAAATGAAAAATTGGAGGAACAGAAATTTTGTACCCAATGTCCTCCAGAATAGGACTGCTGGTCGTACCTTCTAAAAATCCATTTCTGTTATGATTTTTCATGCTTTATTTGTAGTGTCAGCTTGATAGAGCCTGGTCCAGTGGTGACTGAGTTTGAGATGAAAATCTATGAAGATGCAGAGAAAGCTGACTATTCCCAGACAGATCCCGAGACAGCGGAGATGTTTTCTCAGATCTACCTGAAAAATTCCAAAGCTATCTTCTCCAGCCTGAGTCAAACACCTGAAGATATAGCGGAGGTGATATTAACTTCTAATTTGGGGTTTGATACTGTAGAATCAAAAGGTTAGAGATGCCCCATGATCTCACCATACTAGCTACACACCTTGTGTCCTGCCTCCTGTCTATTTACAGTATCTGTAAGCATGTGTGTGAAAGGAGGTTGTATTCACATAATTTTTTATGCATTCATACAAAATTGATAAATGTTGTATGCTTGATACCTTGGGACTCTTGTTCATTTTCATCATATAACCTCATTTGCTCTATTGAGAGAAATCATCTTTCTTTTTGAAATAATGCTTACACAAATATAATCTTTTTTTAAAAAACATTTTTTATTGTTAAAAAAAAGTTGGACATGGTGGAACCGTACTGGCATTATCTCTGCCATGCAAAACTAAACTATAACACAAATACCTTATGTATTCTGTTAGATATTAACATATATCGTAGGAAGTCTCCTCTCTGGTCCGCTGCTACAGCGGGAAACAGGTATCGCTCTGATTGGTCGAGAGGCGTACCCGAGTCCTATAAAAGGGGAACCCTCCGGCCACAGAGCAAGCTGGATCACTACTACTACTAATAAAGAGCTGTTAAGTCACTCCGTGTCCGCAGTCTGTTCTCTCGCTGCCCAGATCTAACATTGGCGACGAAGGTGGGATCGAGAGACAGATAGGACGAAGAACGCTACTTCAGAATCTCCGGATTTGATCCAGCCTAGGAATTCGGCAGAAATTCCGGCAGCCATCTCAGGACACCGCAGCGCGGCAAATTCAAACAAGAGAAGATGGCGATGCACACTCCCCCCGCTCCATTCGACCCAGCGAACGACGAATGGGAAGCCTTCATGATTCGCTTCGAGTGTTTTCTCGAAGCGAACGAATACACGGGGATAACCGACGCCTGAAAGAAAAACATCTTCCTCGGCTACTGTGGAAAGGAAGTCTTCAACACGGCCAGAGACCTCACCTCGCCTACTCTGATACAAGCGGTATCATGGACGGCATTGCAACAGGCTCTACAGACTCATTACGCGCCAAAACCTTCCCGCCACGTTTGCCGCCAGGAATTCAACACGCGGAACCAGAAGGCGGGAGAATCAATCAACCAATATGTTGCAGCCCTGCGTAAAGCAGCAACTCACTGCGAGTTCAGGGATCTGGACGAGCATATCCTGGCACAATTTGTCTGTGGGTTAAGAGACATTTCACTACAAAAGAAGCTGTTGGCAAACCCAAATTTAACCCTACAGATAGCACTAAACGAAGCAAGGGCATCAGAGTCAGCGGAGAAATCATCGGTAACCATACAACGCGGTTTCAGCGTAAGCCAGCCAGCACCCAGGCAAACCAGAGTTCACTACGAGGACACAACCCCCGACTACGAGGATCCCGAGTTCGAGGACAGTCACCTGATGCGGAGCAGTCACATGAGGCCTGGGGGGAGACCCGGATTCCGTTTGCCGCCCTGCGCAAGCTGCGGAGGGAATCACCCCCGGTCTACCTGTAGGTTCAGGAACATTGTTTGTTCGCACTGCAACAAACTTGGGCACATCGCACGAGTGTGCCGGAGCGAAGTCCCTGCCTCACGGCAGCCACCTATGTACCGCCAACAGAAGCCCAACCCAGGGGCTTGGCGAAATCAAAAAGGGCGCCCAGAGAGAAATCCACAAGTGTTTACCCAGAGAGAAAATCCCCAAAGAGCTGAGCGAGCCTATTCCCAGAGAGATTACACACAAAGAGCTGAGAGAGCGTTCTATCAAGATGCTCAACGAGAGTATTTTCAGGATACAGACGCTGAAATAGAGTTGACCCAGAGAGAGGAATTGCGAACGTATCTCACCACAATAAGCCAGGTCCGCACCAAGCGGCCTAAAAAGCTGAAAGTCACAGTCCTTTTGGAGGGTTCACCTTGCGAGCTAGAAGTTGACACAGGATCATCCTGACGATCATTTCATGGGCATCCATGAAACAGGCTATCCCTAGCCTCAAAAAGAGCCAACTACGTATTCCAGACATCCTGCTTCGAGACTACCAGGGGAACCGAGTCCCCATCGTGGGCCAAGGCACATTCCAGATCCGTTTCAAGGACATCGTAGCCCAGCTGCCCGTGACCATCGCCAGCGCACCGTTACAGAACCTTCTTGGACTAGATTGGTTTGAAGCCTTGGGGTTAGAAGTCACCGGAATCAACGCCGTGGAGAACAGCAGCGCTGAGCAGATATTTAAGGAGTTCGAGGATGTGTTCAGCCTCGGTCTTGGTAAGTATGTGGGTAAACCAATCTCATTTAATTTAGACCCCAAAGTGGTGCCAATCCGACTTAAACCGAGACGAGTGCCTTTTGCACTCCGCCCAAAAATAGATAAGGAGATAGATAAGTTAGTGGAACAAGGAATCCTTGAGCCGGTGGATCACGCGCGCTGGGAAACTCCCATTGTGACCCCAGTCAAGCCAGACGGGTCAGTCCGCATCTGCGTGGACTATAAATGCACAATTAATGTTGCGCTACAACAAAGCGCATATCCTGTGCCAGTAGTACAGCACTTATTGCACTCGTTGGGGCCAGGAAAGATATTTGCTAAATTAGACATGGCACAAGCTTACCAGCAGTTGCCCGTAGACAGCGCCACAGCGGAGGCCCAAACTATAGTGACGCATAGAGGAGCATTCAAATGCAACCGGCTACAATTCGGTGTGAGCATCGCTCCAGGTTTGTTCCAGAGCGTCATGGAACGACTTTTGCAAGGGATACCGGGAGTCGTCCCCTATTTTGACGACATCTTAGTGTCTGCTGCAAACGAGGAGCAATTAAATAAAAGAGTCAGGACTGTTTTGGCCAGAATCAGAGAGAAGGGTCTCCGCCTTAAAAAGGAAAAATGCCAAATTAACGTGCCTAGCGTAGAATTCCTGGGTTATAGAATCAATGGTCAGGGAATACACCCCACTTCAAAGAAAATTAAGGCGATCCAGGACGCTCCCACACCACGGAATCAGACCGAGTTGCAGGCCTTCCTCGGACTACTTAACTTCTACAGCATTTTTCTGAGACAGAAGGCGACCGTTGCTGAGCCGTTACATCGACTACTCCAGAGGAACGCACCATGGAGATGGGGGCGATCCGAAGCAGCAGCTTTTGCCGCAGTAAAGCGCCTGCTCACCACTGACTCGTTGTTAGTCCAATACAGCCAGACACTACCGCTGGTATTGACCTGCGACGCATCACCTTTTGGAGTTGGCGCAGTCCTTAGCCACAGGATGCCAAATGGAAACGAAGCACCCATCGCTTTCTACTCTAGGACTCTTTCATCGGCCGAGAGGAACTACAGCCAGATGGACAGGGAAGCGTTAGCTGCTGTAGCTGGAGTCAAACGTTTCCATGAATACCTCTATGGCCGCGACTTTGAACTAATTACAGATCACAAACCGCTGTTGGGACTCTTGGCGGGAAACCGCCCCACTCCAGTCTCCCTTTCTCCACGCATGACCAGGTGGACTGTTTTCCTGGCTGCGTACTCATACAAGTTAATTCATCGACCGGGCTCCACTCTAGGACACGCAGACGCACTCAGCCATTGCCCACTACCGGACCTTTTGCCAGACCCCACTCCCGAAGTACCGGTGTTGCTCATTGACTGTTTGGACTCAGGACCGGTTTCCTCCTGCGACGTTGCAAGGTTCTCCTCTAGAGACAATATAATAAAGCAAGTTCAAACTTGGGTTTGGAGGGGGTGGCCGAAGGGAAACGTGGGCCCGGAATTCAAAGTGTTTTGGTCGAAAAGGGACGAACTCTCAGTGTTACAAGGTTGTTTATTGTGGGGGGATCGAGTTGTTATTCCTTATGCTTTACGTAGAAATGTGTTAGATGCATTACATGTTGGGCATCCGGGGATCGTTAGGATGAAGGCGTTAGCGAGAAGTTACGTCTGGTGGCCAAATATGGACAAAGAGATAGAGGAGTGGGTGGCCACTTGCGATCCATGCCAAGAATCGAGACCAGCACCCCCGGAAGCGCCCGCCACAGAATGGGAAAAGCCAAAAGCACCCTGGTCGAGAATACACATCGATTTCGCAGGGCCAGTTCAAGGTCAGACGTTCCTTATAGTTGTGGATGCATACTCCAAATGGCTAGAAGTAGTCCTAATGACTTCAACCACGGCAGAGGCAGTCATTAAGGTTCTACGGTGACTTTTCGCCACTCATGGCCTGCCCGACCTCCTGGTCTCCGATAACGGGCCCCAGTTCACGGCCATGCAATTCGAAACATACTTAGCAGGTGAGGGAATTCGGCATGCCCTCGTCACGCCATTCCATCCGGCATCAAACAGACAGGCGGAGAGAATGGTGCGATCCGCAAAAGAGGCCCTCGCTAGGATGGGTCCAGGTGATTGGCAAACACGCATTGATCATTACCTATTAATCCAACACATTACCCCCAGCGCAACGACGGGTAGGAGCCCCGCTGAGCTACTCATGGGCCGCCGTCTACGGTCTCACCTGGACCGTCTTCACCCAAATTACTCTGCCACAGCACCCCCAGACTCCACAAGCAAGATTCGGAGCTTTAGCATAGGGGATTCAGTATACGCCCACAACTATGCAGGGGGGACATTGTGGATGCCGGCAAGGGTCATTGGCATCACGGGTCCACGATCGTATCTGTTAGAACTGGAAGACGGACGGAACTGGAAAAGGCACATCGATCAACTTCGGGGTCGCCTGGCACACTCAGACCTACGAACAGAGAACGAGAGCTACCAACCAATGCAAAGCCAGCCACTTGAGAGCCCCAACACAGAGAACTACGACACCTGCGAGCCCAGGACAGCGCAAGAGGCCGAGCGCGAAATGGAACAACCCCCAAGCAACGCAAGCGAACAGATCCCCGAGCGCCCAAGCAACAAAAGCCTGCAAACCCCCGAACTCGAAACAGAGAAAGCAACCGATCCTGCAACGACTTCTGACCAACCCGAACTATGACGCTCCACCCGAGTAAGGCAAACGCCTACATATCTTAAGGACTACATAACTAACCACAATGTTCCGTCTAAGAGGGGAGGGGTGTTAGATATTAACATATATCATAGGAAGTCTCCTCTCTGGTCCGCTGCTACAGCGGGAAACAGGTATTGCTCTGATTGGTCGAGAGGCGTACCCGAGTCCTATAAAAGGGGAACCCTCCGGCCACAGAGCAAGCTGGATCACTACTACTACTAATAAAGAGCTGTTAAGTCACTCCGTGTCCGCAGTCTGTTCTCTCGTTGCCCAGATCTAACATATTCAGTATACGTTACTAATTATATACACATATTTAACCCCTTCTAAATGCTTACATTTACATAATATATTACATGTACTACATCATCTTTTGATCTACACATCCTTGTTCTTTTCTGCTCATACTTCCATTTCTCATATACAACCATTGGTAAAATCTATTCCAAATCTCATCGTATTCTGTCTGTCCTTTATTTTTTAGTTCCAACATCAGTCTATCACATTCTGCACAGTCAAATATTTTCTTTATTATTTCCCTTTCTATAGGTATGCAACTATTCTTGCTGCTGTTATGATATGTAATGTTAAATATGTTAACCCTTTACTTTGACCTTCTTTTATAATTCCTAATAGGAATAGTTATGGTTTAAACTCCAATCTCTGTCCGGTCATTTCTTCCAACCACATTGGAATCCTTTGCCAGTAGTCTTTTGTTTTTCTACATGTCCACCACATGTGGTAGTAGGTGCTTGGTATTTGATAACATTTCCAGCATTTAGGTGATAAATTTTTGTACATTTTGGCTAGTCTACCTGGTGGTAGATGCCACCTATAAAACATTTTATATAGGTTCTCTTTGTATGATATGGCCAAAGTTAATTTCCTATTTGACTTTTGAAATAATACTCACACGAATATCCTCTGATTCCCTTGGCAGCATGTCCTAAAGATCATTTGTATGGCCAGGCCATCCTTCCGTCACCAAACTAATGCCATGTATACCCCCATGATGGCTCTCAAGCAAGCTGATCCAACTGGGGCCCTGATGACTGACTCGCTCTACAAATTGGTCTTCAGATATGGCAACCTTTTGCGCATTTGCCTAAGGGCCATCCAGCTCCTCCGCTGGCAAGCACGCAAAGTGAAGCAAGGTGTCCGATTGCTGGGCTTCAGATAAAGTCCTTTGTGATGGTATCCCAAACTGCACAGTCAGCATGACGATTAGGGTTAGTTGCGTGGAAACTCTTCAAGCAATTGCTTAATGTATTAGCTTTAGACTATTGAATTTATACTTTATGTCTGTTAAACTCTCTTAACTCCCAATTCTTGTTTTATGTGCACTGTGGCATTATTAATTGCAATGTGTATATAATTATTTGCAAAACGAAAAAGAACAGAGCAAAAAAAGATAAATGAGCATCAATAAGAATCTCTCAACAGGAAAGCAATTTATGAACACAGGAAGCATAGCTGGAAAAAAAATCACAACTGGAAATTTGCCAAACTGATAAATTCACAAGTGTATACACATAAAGATGTCATAAACACAAACAATTTTAAGGGGGGGGGGAAATAAGCATCCATTTTCAATATTTCTGACAAGAATGATATATTAGAACAATTATTAATATAACTTTCAAATGGTAAATAAATTTGATTAAATTTTCCTGCTTTTAAAATAATTTTGCAGCTTTTCTATAATAGTAATTTTATAGAAATACAGTCTACATTTTAAAACACTATTGATAAAATAAAAGAGATATTTTACTTTTCCAATATATTGTAATAGTCAACTGAATGAATCAATTCATGTTGTATTGTAAACAATCTCAGAATTCATTATTAAAGACTTCAAGTAATTTTCTTGGTTTCTTTAAAAACCTCTGACCAAAGCACTAATTAATTGGGCATTACCACTACAGTAATTGATAATATGCAGCAATCAGTTATACACCAGATAGCACAATCTATTATATTTCTAGCCTGAAGAATTCATGCTCTGCTAATTGAAAATTAATTTGGAATTGAGTATTGTTTATATGGCACAGAGTGTTAGAATATTATCTTATTTTATTGTATTTTATTCTTTCAATTAATTCTGTTTTCTATCTTGCTTTATGGCATTTTATTATACTTTTTAAATTTTGATATACTAGGTAAGCCTGTGACTTGATTCAATTGAACTGAATCTAGCACAATTACAATGTAAATAAAGTAACATTAATGAAGTGTAATAGCACTGCTGACTTTTTGAGCGGACGAATCAGCAGACAGGGAAGAAGTCAGGAAGGTATCCACATGGTGTTCAAAAACAACCTACACCTAAATACTAGCAAGACAAAGGAGATGGTGCTGGATTTCCGGAAGCACAGAGAGGGACCTGCCCCACTGTATACCAAGGGAAGAGGGTTTCCTCTTTTACATTCTTGGGAGTGCTCATTAGTCAAGATCTCACCTGGAAAAACATGTCCCTGGTGGTTAGTAAGGCTCAACAGAGACTTCATTTCCTTAAAGTCCTGTGGAAAAATCTGGTGGAACAACGGCTGATGACTTCTTTCTATTGGTTCACGGTAGAAAATGTCCTAACATACTGTATAACAGTATGGTATGCTGGTTTAACAGTTGCAGACAGGAAGGCACTACAGAGAGTGATCAATTTGGCATGAGAAAACATTGGTTTCCCTCTAACACCACTGAATGACATTGCCAGGTCTTGCTGTTTCAGCAGAGTAAGGAAGATACTTAGGGATGATTCACACCCTGCCCAATGTCTCTTTTCACATTTACCTTTGGGCAGAAGATATCAAAATATACAGGTGAAACTCGAAAAATTAGAATATTGTGCAAAAGTTCATTTATTTCAGTAATGCAACTTAAAAGGTGAAACTAATATATGAGATAGACTCATTACATGCAAAGCAAGATAGTTCAAGCCGTGATTTGTCATAATTGTGATGATTATGGCTTACAGCTCATGAAACCCCCAAATCCACAATCTCAGAAAATTAGAATATTGTGAAAAGGTGCAATATTCTAGGCTCAAAGTGTCCCATTCTAATCAGCTAATTAAGCCATAACACCTGCAATGGGTTCCTGAGCCTTTAAATGGTCTCTCAGTCTGGTTCAGTAGGAATCACAATCATGGGAAAGACTGCTGACCTGACAGTTGTGCAGAAAACCGTCATTGACACCCTCCATAAGGAGGGAAACCCTCAAAAGGTAATTGCAAAAGAAGCTGGATGTTCCCAAAGTGCTGTATCAAAGCACATTAATAGAAAGTTATGTGGGTGGAATGGGAAAGTGTGGAAGAAAAAGGTGCACAAGCAGCAGGGATGACCGCAGCCTGGAGAGGATTGTCAGGAAAAGGCCATTCAAAAGTGTTGGGGACTTTCACAAGGAGTGGATGGAGGCTGGAGTCAGTGCATCAAGAGCCACCACACACAGACGGATCCTGGACATGGGCTTCAAATGTCGTATTCCTCTTGTCAAGCCACTCCTGAACAACAAACAACGTCAGAAGTATCTTACCTGGGCTAAAGAAAAACAGACCTGGTCTGTTGCTTAGTGGTCCAAAGTCCTTTTTTCTATGAGAGCAACATTTGCATCTCATTTGGAAACCAAGGACCCAGAGTATGGAGGAAGAATGGAGAAGCACACTCTGCAAGATGCTTGAAGTCCAGTGTGAAGTTTCCACAGTCTATGTTGATTTGGGGAGCCATGTCATCTGCTGGTGTTGGTCCACTGTGCTTCATTAAGTCCAGGGTCAATGTAGCCGTCTACCAGGAGATTTTGGAGCACTTCATACTTCCTTCCGCAGATGAGCTTTATGGGGATGCTGACTTCATTTTCCAGCAGGACAAGGCACCTGCCCACATTGCCAAAAGCACCAAACTCTTGTTCAATGACCGTGGGATTACTGTGCTTGATTGGCCAGCAAACTCGCCTGACCTGAACCCCATAGAGAATCTATGAGGCATTGCCAAGAGAAAGATGAGAGACATGAGACCAAACAATGTAGAAGAGCTGAAGGCCGCTATTGAAGCATCCTGGTCTTCCATAACACCTCAGCAGTGCCACAGGCTGATAGCTTCCATGTCACACCGCATTGAGGCAGTAAGTGCTGCAAAAGGGGCCCAAACCAAGTACTGAGTACATATGCATGCTTATATTTTTCAGAGCTCCGATATTGTTCTATGTACAATCCTTGTTTTATTGATTGCATGTAATATTCTAATTTTCCAAGGTGGTGGATTTGGGGTTTTCATGAGCTGTAAGCCATAATCATCACAATTATGACAAATCACAGCTTGAACTATCTTGCTTTGTGTTAGATTGGGTAATGGAAAGGCACACACAGGCTAACGGTAACAACAGCTCTTACACAAGTTTGAACAATCCAGCGAAGGTTGAGTCTGACAGAAGCCCTTTTATAGGGAGCTGTCAGACCCTTCGACCAATGAGATTAAATCTCTGTTCCTGCTGGAACAGAGGACCTTGGTGGAAATCATTATAACTGAAGCTAGTATCTAACACCCCTCCCCTCTTAGATGGAATAATCCTACTGGTAACAGTAGGTAGCTCGGCCTGACCTGCGCAGTTCATTTGGAAGGTGTTCTTTGGACAGGTCAGACAGACCTGTTTGCTCCACAGCTCCGCTTGGTGGAAGCTCCTGACACCTTTCACAGGCCGCAGCTGGAGCTTCTACATCCAGTTCTCTCAGAGAGCGCTGCGGGCCTGCAAAACAAGAAGCTAAGTATCCCGGTGACTTTGGGTTTGAGTTGGCTATGGAAGGAGTGACTTTGTGCTCCTTTTGGGTAGGGCTTTGGCTAACTCGTGCAGGAGTTACCTCTGGCTGCTTAAGAGTGGAGTTGGAGAGGTGGCCACGGAGCTCGTCAACGTGCTGTCTCCAATTCTGACAGTCCTCAAGCTCTATGAGATAAGAGCGAGGCCTGGTGATGCCTATCACTGTGGCAGGAATCCACAGAGTTCCCCCAGCATAGTTGTGGGCATAAACTGAATCCCCTACGCTAAAGTTCCGAATCTTGCTTATGGAGTCAGGGGGCGATGCGGCAGAATAGTTTGAGTGTAGCCGGTCTAAGTGGGACCTTAGTCGGCGACCCATGAGAAGCTCGGAAGAGCTTCTCCCTGTATTGGCACTTGGTGTGATGTGTTGAATTAGAAGATAATGGTCAACCCATGTTTGCCAATCTCCTGAGCCCTGGGCCTCTTTTGCAGATCTCACCATTCTCTCTGCCTGACCATTGGAGACTGGATGGAATGGCGCGACCAGGGCATGCCTGATTCCCTGTGCTGCTAAGAAGGTCTCAAATTGCATGGCCATGAATTGGAGCCCGTTGTCAGAGACCAGGACATAGGGCAGGCTGTGCGTGGAGAAAAGTCTCCACAGTACCTTGATGACCGCTTCTGCCATAGTGGAGGTCATCAGGACTACCTCTAGCCATTTCGAGTAGGCGTCCACAACTATGAGGAATGTCTGGCCATGAACTAGCCCAGCAAAATCAATGTGCACCCTAGGCAACGGTACTTGAGGTCACTCCCACTCCTTAACAGATGCCTCTGGGGGAGATGGTCTGGACTCCTGGCACGGTGTGCAGGTAGCCACCCATTTTTTGATCTCCTTGTCCATGTTAGGCCACCACACGCAACTCCTAGCCAAAGACCTCATCCTGACAATTCCAGGATGCCCTATGTGTAAAGCCTCTAATACTGCAATGCACAGTTTGGGTGGAACAACAACCCAGTCCCCCCACAGAAAACAGCCATTAACAACAGACAATTCATTCCTCTTACAATAGTACATTTTGAAATCAGATCCCTTGGGCCACCCCCTCCACACCCAGTTCAACATTTGTTTGATGGTGGAGTCTTTTGCAGAGTGGCAGGCAACGTCACTAGATGAGACAGGACCAGTCTCTAAACAGTCAATAAGCAGGACTGGCATCTCGGGGGTAGGGTCTGCAAGAAGTTCTAGCAGCGGGCAGCGACTCAAAGTGTTGGCATGTCCCAAAGTGGAGCCAGGTCGGTGGATGAGACAGTAAGAGTAGGCAGCTAGGAAAATGGTCCATCTGGTCATCTGTGGTGATAGTGAAACAGGAGTAGGTCAGTTGGGCTAGCAAGCCCAAAATCGGTTTGTGGTCTGTAATTAGTTCGAAATCATGGCTGTAGAGGTACTCATGGAACCTCTTTACTCTGGCCACTGCAGCCACAGCCTCACGGTCCAGCTGGCTGTAGTTCCGCTCGGCAGCGGACAAGGTCCTTGAGTAATAGGCTATGGGAGCCTCAGTTTCATTGGGCATGCTGTGGCTGAGGACGGCTCTGACGTCAAACGGGGAAGTGTCACAAGTCAACACCAGTGGCAGGATCTGGCTGTACTGCACCAGGAACATGTCTGCTGACAGAAGTCTTTTTACCGTGGCAAATGTGGCAGCCTCAGCTCTGTCCCAGGACCACTTCATGTTCTTTGCCAGGAGACGATGTAAGGGCTCAGCAACTGTGGCTTTCTGTTTAAGAAAGACCTGTAGAAATTAAGGAGCCAGAGGAATGCCTGCAGCTCAGTTTGATTGCAAGGTGTAGGGGCATCCTGGATTGCTTGAATTTTTTTAGTGGTTGGGTAAATCCCAGAGCCATCGATTAGGTGCCCTAAGAATTCAATCCTTGGCACGTTAATTTGGCATTTTTCTTTTTTGAGATGGAGGCCATCAAATTCTGGTCAAAACAGTTCGCAAACGTTTGAAAAGTTGCACCTCATTTGCATGTCATCAAAATAGGGGACAACTCCTGGAATCCCCTGCAAAAGCCATTCCATGATGGTTTGGAACAGTCCAGGGGCGATACTAACTCCAAATCGCAGGCGGTGACATTTGAATGCACCCCTGTACGTCACAATGGACCACAATGGTTCGCAGTAGCACCATCTACAGGCAATTGTTGGTATGCCTGCACCATGTCCAATTTAGCGAATACTTTGCCGGGGCCTAAAGAAAGTAACAAATGCTGTACAATGGGTACAGGGTAAGTGCTTTGTTGTAACACTTTATTGATTGTGCATTTGTAATCTGCACAGATGTAGACAGACCAGTCAGATTTGACAGATGTCACTATAGGCATGCGTGATCAACCGGCTCTAGGATTCCCTGGCCTATGAGCTTGTCAATTTCCAGATCAATTTTTGGGTGGAGAGCAAAAGGTACTCTCCTGGGTTTTAGCCTTATAGCTATGTTGGGGTCCAAATTAAAAGAGATTGGAGTCCCCACATACTTACCCAGACCGGTTCCAAAGATGTCCTCAAACTCCTTAAAAATTGCTTTAGCACTCTCGTCTTTCAAGGCATTGATACCGGTCATTTCTAGGCCCAGGGCTTCAAACCAGTCAAGCCCCAGGAGGCTTTGCAGGTCACCGCTGACCACCGTCACTGGGAGCTAGCTGCTGTATTTCTTGAATTGCACCTGGAAGGTGCCCTGGCCCACGATGGGAACTTGGTTCCCCTGGTAATCGTGAAGGCGGATGTCAGCGACGCATAGATGCTGCTTCTTCAGGCTAGGGATAGCCCACTTGAGCATGGACCATGGCATGATGGTCAGTGATAACTCCGTGTCGATCTCCATTTTGCATGGAGAGCCCTCGATGAGGACTGTGACCTTCAGCTTTTTTGGCTGCCTAGTGCGGACTTGGCCGATTGAGGTGTGGTAAGTGACTCTGGTGTCGCCCTCTTAGTGCCATGGTGGCTTCTGCCATTCCCCTTGGTTGGGCCTCTGCAGGCGGCTGGGTCAGCTTCTTGGCTGCCAGGTCATTGTGGGGTGCTTGCTTCTGCAAACCTTGGCGATGTGCCCCTTTTGCTCACAGCACTGGCAAATAGCGTCATGGAAATGGCAAGCCAATCAGGCATGGTCTCCTCCACAGCTTGCGCAAAGTGGGAAATGCTGTTCGAATTTGCGTGCTGGCTTGGCGTGGCTACTGCGCATGCGGCAGCTGTCATCTTCGTCGCCTTCTGAGCTCTCGGCCTCTGCAGCCCCGTGATGTATGGGTGTGTTCTTTCGCATGTCTTGTGGAGTGCCTTGGTGCTGCAGAGTTTCTGTTGACTTGACGGCCGATTCTGATACCCTGGCTTCGTCCAAGGCAATTTGTAGAGTGAGGTTAGATTTGGCAAGTAACCTCCTCTGTAAATTAATGTCCTGCACACTGCATATGATGAGGTCAAGAATAAGCTCGTCTAGGTCTCGGAACTCGCAGTACACTGTGGCCTTTCATAGCGCCGCATCATACTCATTGATTGATTCACCTTCCTTCTGGTTGAGAATATTAAATTCGTGCTGGTGGACATGCTTAGATGGCTTGGGAGCGTAGTGAGTCCTCAGCATCTGCTGGAGCACGGACCAAGCGACCGATTGTAGCGGCGTTGGCTCTGATAGGTCTTTGGCATTTTTGAACACTTCCTGTCCACAGTAACCGAGGAACATGTTCTTCTTGCGGCCTTCAGAAAGGCCCATGAGGCTGTTGGCTTTGAGGAAGCAGTCAAACCTTAGCATATACGAGTCCCAGTGCTTGGTGACTGGGTCATATGGAGTCGGTGGGGCGTGCATGGCCATTTTGTGTTCTGAGGGCATTTTGAGTTTGCCACTCAAAAATGGCTACTCGAAGCCGCGCTGAGCTCCAGGCTAGATGTACTTGCTGGATTGCTACGCAAAATGGCCATGTACACCCCACCAACTCTGTATGACCCAGTCACCGAGCACTAGGATTCGTACATGCTATGATTTGACTGCTTCCTCAAGGTATGTTCCTCAGGTACTGTGGCCGGGAAGTGTTCGAGACAGCAAAAGACCTTTCCGAGCTGACACTGCTCCAATCAATTGCCTGGTCTGTGCTCCAGCAGATGGTTAGAACTCATTACGCACACAAGCCATCCAAGCACGTTCACCGGCATGAATTCAATATCAGGAACCAAAAGGAGGGCGAGTCGATTAATGAGTATGTTGCTGCACTGCGTAAAGCCGCAGCGTACTGTGAATTCAGAGACTTAGATGAGCTGATTCTGGACCGCATAATATGTGCCGTGCGGGACATTAATTTGCAGAGGAGGTTGCTCGCAAAATCAAACCTCACTCTGCAAACCACCTTGGACGAAGCCAGGGCATCAAAATCAGCCGTCAAATCGACTGAAACCCTGCAGCATCAAAGCGCGCCCCAAGAAGCGGGAAAAAGCACACGCATTCATCGCGAAGCCACAGAGCCCTAGAGTTCTGAAGAAGATGATGATAGCTGCTGCATGCACATTAGCTGCGCCCAGCCTGCACACGTTTCCCACCTTGCGCAAGCTGTGTAGGAGACCATGTCAGATCGGCTTGCCATTTCCGTGACACAACCTGCCAGTGCTGCGAGCGAAAGGGGCACATTGCAAAGATCTGCCAGAGCGATTTCCCTGCTACTGCCTGGCAGCCTAGGGGTGCACCAAGCCACCAATCAAGGCCCAGCCAAGGGGCCTGGAAGAAGGCTCTGCCATGGCATTCTTCTTTCAAAGACCATCTTCATAGGCCTATATAACTAATGATCAGTAAGTTTTGTCTATTGTTTCCAAATGCTACCCTACTGCATTCTGGGCTAATAACACACTGAAAAAATCTATTTCTCTAGCTAGCTTTCTGTGTCAAGGGTAGTTAGATGCCCCATGATGCCTTTTTGAATCTAATGGAGTTCAGCTATACCTTTTTCCCAGTGGTGGGTTGCAATTTATTTTACTACCGATTGGCTCGTGTGTGCGTGTGCATGATTGCGCAGAAGCTGCCAGGCGGGTAGGTGGAGCCTCCCGCCGCTGCCACTACTGGTTCACCTGATCCGGGGCAAACCAGCAGCAACCCACCTCTGCTTTTTCCAACAGCCTGCTAATCACAATCCTTTTGAGATCTGTAAGGATTTGCCCAATCATACTTTTATTAGTTTCTTTGGCCGCTGTGGTTTACTCAGCTGTCTATTGTTTCTCCAAGATTATCTTCATCTTTGAAAACATTATGAAAATAGCTTGCTTTTGTTGTGGCCAAGCAGCGGCTGGCTGAGTTGTTGGTAGACTCTGACAGTGATGACCATTATGGGACTGCTCTGGACGATGAAGAAGACTCTGGAGGGTGTTTGGAGTCAGAGCAGGGACTAGAGAGGCCTGTTGGCCACCAGGTGGCATCTGAGTCAGGGAGCAGTGAGGAGGAACAGAGGAAGGTTGTCCCTGATATGCATGTTTGTAGAGCTGAGAAGAGAAGGGAGCAGCTGTGGAGAAGATGTCATAGAAGGAAATAGGGACAGGTGGCTTCTGTTGTGGCCCCTCCCAAAGAGCTTATAGGTGGAGCGACGGGAGGGGAATCTTTGCAGGAAACAACAGTCCACTTTACTAGCCGTTGAGAAAGCATTCCGTAAGTCTAATCTTGGTTTCTTGAAGATAGCGTTCTAGGCTCCTAGCCAAGGGATGGCTTTATCTCCGTAATTTGTCGTGGCAGACAGCCACGCCTGTGTTTGCATATTCATTAGAATCATGGGACATGACAGTTTGTTTCCTGCCTTAAAACAAAATCTGTAAATATCATCACCATGGAGCAGCTATGTGCTGAAAACGTGCAACTTTCGCAACAGATGGCTATGTTGGCTGCCCAGATGGCACAGCTCCAAGCTCACCCTGCTCCACCCCCACCTTGGAGGAAATGCCCGGTTGCAGTGCCTGATAAATTTGATGGCAACCAAGCCATGTTTCCAGCTTTCTTGGGACAATGCCAGCTATTTATCAGCTTCAGAGGAGAGGATTTCCACACTGACCGAGATAAAGTGGGGTTTATGATTAGCTTACTCTCCGGCTCTGCAGCTCGTTGGGCGATGCCACTGCTGGTCCAAGCTAGCCCTTTGCTGGATGATTTCAGGGGGTTCTGTGACCACCTCCGGTTAATGTATGAGGACCCCATTAAGATGGAGATGGCTACCCGATGTCTAAAGGCTCTGAAGCAGGGCTGGGGTTACTTGCAGGACTACATCAGTGAATTTAGACTACTAAGCCAGGATTTGGTGTGGAATGAGGCAGCCCTCATGGACACATTTGAGGATGGTTTGTCAGAAGAATTGCAGGATGAGCTGGTGCCTGTGGATAGGCCACCAAATTTCAACGCGATGGTCCACCTGTGTCTCCGGATTGATGCTCGGTTGCAGAGGCGGGGAATTCGCTGCATGTCCCAGGAGAACAGGGTGGTTCCGGCCATGCGTGAGACTCCAGCTCTATGAGAGGAGCCCATGGAATTAAGTGCAGCCAAACCCCACTCATTGATAACGGAGAAAGACAGACAGTGCTTAGGGGGGTTGTGTTTTTATTGTGGGGAACATGGGCACATGGCAGCCTTTTGCCCCAAGAAGAGACGAGGGGCATCAGTTACTGGACCTACACCCCAGCTCCAGAATGTTTTGTCGGGAAAGGCCCCCAAGCCCGATCTAATGGAGACCTTGGGTCAGGCGTGCATCAATTCAGAGCCATGCTCAGAGACAGTGACTTGTGGGCCTCCCCGACACCTGATCCTGGCCTCATGAATAGTCCTGTCCAGTAGTCTGCAGGGGATTCCGGTGCATGCTCTAGTCGACTCCGGGGTTACCACGAACTTCATGGACGAGGCATTTGCGACCAAGTATGTGGTCCCTCTGTGTTCAGTAGATCCTCCTATGCTTGTGGAGACCATTGATGGCCGGGTGCTTCTGTCTGGGCCTATCAAGGCTGCCACGCAATCCTTGCACCTGGTCATTGGGGCTCATGAGGAAGCCATCCAGTTCTACGCTACCTCTGGCCTGCATTTCCCCATGGTCTTGGGCTTGGCTTGGCTTCGGGCACACGACCCACAGATCTACTGGTCCCAGAATCTTGTCACCTTTCCAGCCTTGCAATGTGTGGACCACACCCATCATGTCTGTGCAGGCCAGCTGCTGAGTCCCCCCAGGGTGTCCTTGCCTTCCGACATAGCAGATTTTGCAGATGTATTCACTGAACAAGAAGCAGACCAATTGCCACCACACCGGCCATATGATTGTCCCATCGATTTGATTCTGGACATGCCACTCCCTGTGGGTCATTTGTATTCGATGTCAGACCCAGAGTTGGCCGCATTGCGGGACTTTTTGGACAAAAAGCTTGGGGTTTTATCAGACCCTCGTCTTCACCATTGTCTGCCCCGGTCTTGTTCGTCAAAAAGAAGACCGGAGATTTGAAACTCTGTTGTGACTATCGTAGGCTCAATGCTATCATGGTGCACAATCGATATCCCCTTATTCCTGAACTGTTGGAGCAGCTCAGAGAGGCTAAGGTGTTCACCAAATTGAATCTCCATGGAGCCTACAATCTTGTCAGGATCCGACCCGGGGATGAATGGAAGATGGCATTCAGCACCAGGTACGGGCATTCTGACTACACGGTTATGCCTTTTGGGCTGACCAATGCCCCTGCCGTCTTCCAACATTTTATGAACGACATCTTCCAGGACCTTTTGGACCAGTTTGTTGTCATTTATCTCGATGACATCTTGATTTACTCATCCTCCCAGGAGAGCCATCGGCAGCACCTACGTCTGGTCCTACAACGGCTCCGTAAGAATCGCTTGTATGCAAAACTGGAGAAGTGCCAGTTTTGGCAGTCCACCATTGAGTTCCTGGGACATCGTATCTCATCATATGAAGGCATTGTGATGGAGCTGGGCAAGGTGGAGTCTTTGTGTAGTTGGCAACCTCCTCGACGAATGAAGGATGTCCAGAGACTTCTTGGGTTTGCCAACTACTATTGGACCTTTATCCCTGGCTTTGCTTCCCTGACTGCACCCCTCACTCGGCTCTTGCAGAAAAAAGTTCATTTCACTGGGGGGGGGGGGGGGGGGCTGAGCACCATGCATTCAAGGCCTTGAAGCAGGTCTTCATGAAAGAGCCCATTTTGAAGCATCCTGCCCCCCACCGTCTGTTTGTAGTGGAGGCAGATGCATCCAATATCGCTGTGGGAGCAGTGTTACTTCAGGCTCATGCCTCCGGTGGTACCCTTTTCCCTTAGACTTATTACTCGCGGAAACTCAATTCTTCTGAGCACAATTATACCATTTGGGAGAAGGAGTTACTAGCCATTAAGATGGTGTTTGAGGCTTGGAGGCATCATCTAGAGGGGGCCAGGCATCAGATTGAAGTCCGGACGGACCATAGGAATTTGGAATTTCTGCAGACTGAGCAGAAATTGAACCAGCGCCAGATCCGGTGGTCCCTTTTCTTTGCATGGTTCAATTTCCACGTGACATATATCCACAGTGCGCACAACCAAAGGGTGGATGCCCTATCAAGGAAACCCGAGTATTCGTGTACCAAAGACCCGATTCCATCCCGGACAGTTTTGCCCATGTAGTCTTTCTCCACGGTTCACGAGCCTGTGGACTTACGGCCTCAGATACGGGAAGTGCAGTGGCATGACGATTGGGTGGAACAAAGGAAGGCAGAGGTGGGGCCTGCCTCCCCATGGACATTCACTGATGAACTCTTGCGGTACCAAGACAGACTCTATGTGCCAGCAGGGCCCCTTCGGGGACTTATTCTCTCCCAGTGCCATGATAATCCTGCAGCACTTTGGCCTCTTCAAGACCTTGAACCTGGTCTTCCGTATCTTCTGGTGGCCCCGATTGCGACATAATGTACAATCTTATGTCACGTCTTGTGTATGGTGTCAGCAGGCCAAGTCAATGACGGGAGCCCCTCCAGGGCTGCTCCAGCCATTGCCAACCCCGGAGAGACCCTGGGGGGCCATTTCTATGGACTTCCTGACAGACTTGCCTCCATCTTCTGGATTTACCACGGTGTTCGTGGTGGTAGACATGCTGACGAAGGTGGCCCATTGTGTCGGAGATTACTGACAGCCTGCGCCACCACCCACATGTTTATCCAACATGTTTTCAGGCTGCATGGCCTATCTGACAGGGTCATGTCGGACAGAGGAATGCAATTCACAGCCCAGTTTTGGAAAGGGCTGATGATGACCTTGGATGTTAAGATTTATTTGTCCTCAGCGCACCATCCCGAAACCGATGGAGGGACAGAGAAAGTGATTGGGATCTTGGAGCAGTACCTGCACTGTTTTGTGAACCAGCAGCAAAATGATTGGGCGGACTACCTGGCAATAGCGGAATTTGCATTCAATAACTCACAGCACACATCCATGCAGACAACGCCCTTCTTGGCCAATGTGCAGTATCATCCTCGGTTCTTTCCCCTCACACCCATTGACTCACCGTTCCCCCAGCTAAGGAATTCCTGTCGGAACTACAGGCAGTCCATTAAATGGTGTGGCAATATCTGGATAAAGCCAAGGAGGACTTTAAGAGAGTCACAGACAGGTCTCGGCGCGCAATGCTGGCGTTGACTGTGGGCGATCGAGTGTGGCTGTCCACTAGACACCTTCCGTCAAACCAGCCGGTCAAGAAGTTAGACCACCGTTACCTTGGCCCGTTTCCTGTTGAAGCAGTCATCAATCCGGTCGCCTATCACCTGACTTTACCACGTTCGATGCGAGTCTATCCGGTCTTTCATCGATCTCTTCTTGTTCCTGAACGGCCAGCTTGTCCTCTTCGCCAACCCGATCATCTCCAGCCAGAACCCCATGCCGATGAGGAGCCGGCCGAGTACGAAGTTGCCAGGATCTGGGATTCCCGATGGCTGAAAGGATGGTTCCAATACCTGGAGGAATGGAAAGGCCATGAGCTGGAGGATGTTACCTGGGAGGATGCGACCTCTGTGCACGCATCTGCTTTGGTGCAGGCCTTCCATGAACAATTCCCAGCTAAGCCACACCCTGAGCGTCAGACCCGAGGGAAGGGCCCTGTGATGAGGGATAGTGTTGTGGCCCAGCAGTGGCTGGCTGACTTGTTGGTAGATTCTGACAGTGATGATCATTATGGGACTGCTCTGGACGATGAAGAAGACTCTGGAGGGTGTTTGGAGTCAGAGCAGGGACTAGAGAGGCCTGTTGGCCACCAGGTGGCATCTGAGTCAGGGAGCAGTGAGGAGGAACAGAGGAAGGTTGTCCCTGATATGCATTACCGAGTCCCTTTTTGGGAGAGGGGGCGGTTTAGAAATGCGAAGAATAAATAAATAAATAAATAAAATAAATGTGCGTAGAGCTGAGAAGAGAAGGGAGCAGCTGTAGAGAAGACGTCATAGAAGGAAATATAGACAGGTGGCTTCTGTTGTGGCCCCTCCCAAAGAGCTTATAGGTAGAGCGACGGGAGGGGAATCTTTGCAGGAAACAACAGTCCACTTTACTAGCCATTGAGAAAGCATTCTGTAAGTCTAATCTTGGTTTCTTGAAGATAGCGTTCTAGGCTCCTAGCCAAGGGGTGGCTTTATCTCCGTAATTTGTCGTGGCACACAGCCACGCCTGTGTCTGCATATTAAATAGAATTACGGGACAGAACAGCTTTCACCTCTGCTGATCACTCCTTGGAGTTTCTCCCTCTGGTTCTCTTCATGTTGCCAAACAGTTTGTATCAATATCCTCAGATCTTATTCATCACTTATCATTGAAGATAGTATTTTTTTTAAACATTCAGGTTTTTTTTAATTCAGAAAGTTAAAATACAAATTCCCCCAAAGTAAGAGATTTTACAAAAACAACACAAAAGTAGGCAAACAAAGAGGAAGGAAGATAATATTTTAATATGCCCCTTAGCACCAAATGTAAGGACTTTGCAATGGACTGCACCTTTATTATTTTTTCATAGGGATAATGGGGTCTTTTGCCCAGAAATCTCCAGTAACTTTGATTCCATTTAAGTTTGGACATTATATTGCATCCCTTTCCCCCCCAGTTCAGAGGTGTGTCCAGAGAATCCTCGACTTTTTCTTGCATCAAATGGCTTCACTTTATAAACTCCAACATCTAATTTGGACCTTTCAAACCCCTCATTCAAAGGGTATGGTCCTTTCCCTTACTATTTTCCAAATGGATACTAGCAATCATTGAGCTTTGTTATTTGCAACAAAGAAAGGGTACATGCAAGCAACTTATTAAGCTGTTGAATATTTTTCCTGATATTCTTTGCTAATACTTCAGTAATGAGGTCAAAGAAAGTGAGATAATTTAGTAATCCTATTTGTTTTAAAATGTCTTTTGCTGAGTCCACTGCTTTTAATTAATTCTTTTGTGAGTAAATATAACTGATTGATAATAAAATCAACTAATTGTTTCCCAGTCCAGTTTTTAAAATTTACCTTCTGCTCCTACAAAAGCTTTCAGAATATCTAAAAACAGTAATGATCAGCATACTGTATTGTGGTCAATATTTTTCTAATTGAAGATATTTTATTTATTTTATTAAAAAAAACAGAGTTGATCTGCAGCGATATAATTATATAAGGATAGATTTAATTTTTGGACAATAATGTAGGGCTTTATTTCTAAGTTTTCACTTAATAATGCTTATATTGTTAAGTGAATTTTAATAATATATTCAATTAAGATATTGTTTCTAGGGACCCAGAATTTTCACTAATGCCTACCTTTGCTTTGGGAAACGAGACCACTTTATAACCATGTGTATAAGTTGCTCTACTTCCCAGATAAATTTAAAGTTTTTGACTCTTTTGCAGTGGTGGGATACATTTTTTTTATTACCGGTTCTGTGGGCGTGGCTTGGTGGGCATGGCATAGCTTGGTGGGCATGGCTTGGTGGGCGTGGCAGAGGAAGGATAGTGTAAAATCTCCATTCCCTCCCCACTCCAGGGGAAGGTTACTGCAAAATCCCCATTTCTTCCCGATCCGTTGGGACTCGGGAGGCAGAGAATAGATGGGGGTGGGGCCAGTCAGAAGAGATATTTACTGATTCTCCAAACTACTCAAAATTTCCACTACTGATTCTCCAGAATTGGTCAGAACCTGCTGAATACCACCTCTGCTCTTTTGAAAGCTTTTCTCATGCTGATTGTTCAATTTTTGCATTATGGCAAATACTTTTTTCTCACAAGGTTTTAAGCAATATTGCCTTTAATTTAATTTGGTGGTTTTCACACTTTAAAAAAAAATCTGATTATTAACCATTTCCAAATGTTTTCACTCACATGTGCACAGCATAGAAAAGAATAGTCACTTACTATTCATTAGTAAGTGACTATATAGTTCAATCGCTTGGTCTACCTCAAATCACCACAAAGTATATTCTAATTTTCTTTACTATGGTGGCTTCTTCCAGATATGTTAGGACAATAGCTCTCAATGTACCCAAATCAGCATGGCTAAAAACAGAACTGCTATTCTAAGCACTTGAGAAACTCAAGTCGGAGAAGGCTATAGCAGTTGGTACTGGTTTCATTTTCTCCAAGACTAATAGGAAAAAATGTAAAGAGATATAATGGACAAAGAGAAATAATGAAAAAGAGATTAAAACTGTGCCTAACCAGATGCCCCTCCCATGTGACAACTATGTTGTTTGGGGTTAATGAGAATTCTAGTCCAGTAACCTAAAGATCAATATAACTGAATAGCTGTTTCCCTCTTTAAGTCACTGAGTTCATGGCATTAGTTCTACATAATTATCTGCATTCTCCCTTATTCTGTCCCACATAATTCATTCTAATTCATTCATTGCTAATTCATTGCAAAATGTGTATCTTTATCCTAAAGCGTACAAATTAAGAAAAGTATGTGCTGTGTAGTTTCTTTGATGCTCATTTATAGCCAGTGGTGATGATCTACTGGGTATAAAAGTTGCTAATGCAGGAAAAAGTGCACAGTCTTAATGTAACTGTAAGACATTTCATCACAACTACAAAATGAAAGGGAAAGTAATGTAACATTTAATTAACTCTGATGAGATATAAGGTAAACTCATCTAATAAAACTAGGGATATAAATGGGCTGCAAAAAAGCCAGATGACCACTTGATGGCAGCAAAAAGAGATCTAAGTGAGATATCTGTACCTGGAATGAATTCCAGACTTTCAACATTGAATACTTGGGTAAGTGGCGACACCTAATGGTTTATCTTGGTAATTTTTTATTCCTAATTATATTTTCTAAGCATATTGATTTAAAATATTTTTGTAAGGTATTATACTTCATTTATTTTATTTATTTGTATATCACCTTTACTGTACAATTTTTATCTAGCTCTTTCAATATATATTTCAAGATGTAGATGCATATATACACATATGCATTAGGATTTCTATTTCAGGTAGTCCATGATTTACAACAGTTTGTTTAGGGACCATTCGAAGTTACAATAGTCCTGAAAAAAGTGACATGATCATTTTTCACACTTATGTCCATTGAGGCAACCCCATAGTTACATGATCAAAATTCAGATGCTTGACCACTGACTCATCATTACGACAGTTGCAGTGTGCTGGGACCATGTGATCACCTTTTACGACTTTCTGACAAAGAAAGTGAATGGGGAAGCCAGATTCACTTAACAACCGAATTGCTAACTTAGCAACTGTAATGATTCAATTAACAGATGTGGCAAAAAGGTCATAAAATGGGGCAAAACTCACTTAACAAATATCTTAACAACAGAAACTTTGAGCTCAGTTGTGGTTATAAGTTGAGGATTATCTACACTACTTCTAAGAAGTCAACGTGCAAATTAAAGATAGTGAAAATAGGGGAAATTCGAACAGTGAGCTACAGGAAACACTATTGGCTGTCTTCACTGCACCCTCTTATCCATCTACTAAAATTCCAAGATCAAGTTGTCATCCCAAAACTTCTGAGAGGCCTGCAACCAGAGAAAGATTCTACGGCCAATATATTTGCATGTTCACAGTCATACGTTCAGTCCCTGTTATTGCTGATTATAAATGGTTCAGGCAGAATGTGTTAAGATCTGAGTCATACACAGATATATATTTTTTCATTACAGTCACTGGATTATCAGATTTTGCTCCATTTCGGTATCTTAAATGAGTAATATATTTGGAACTCAGCACTTTCCAGCCAAATCATCAACTAGAGCTGTGTTTTTCTTAAACTTCAAGGTGGAGCAACAGTTCAACTTTTCCACATACAAAGGGCTTGGTGTATCCTATTTTTGAATACGTTTTTCTGTGCAAATATTTTTTCCCCATAAGATTGCTTTGTCCTAGTGGAGACTCTTGTTTAAGAATGAAGATGGTGCTCCCACACCTTCAGATGTTTACGTGTCTGTTTACAGAAAGTACATAGAGTACACCTAAAATTTTCTGAAGGAATCACTGTTCTGTAATACTCTTCAGTAATACTCTGAAGTCAGAGACAATAGGGAGTGTTCCTGGGAGCACCTGATGCTGCTGCTTTTTCTGAGGAAGCAAAGTGACAATACAATCACATCCAACGAGGAATTATAACATTATCTACTCTATGAATCTGAATTGTACACAATCAGAACAGAACTGAGCTATAGCAGATATCCTCCAGATATAGATGTGTGTGTGTGTGTGTTTGTGTATGTACACAAACACACACACACACACACACAATTTAAATGGTCATTGGGGTGCAAACACTCCGTTTTGAAGAATCTAGAGAATTAATTTTAGAACTCTTCCAGAATCAGAGGATTAACCATTTGAACCAAAAAAACTAATCTGATTTCCTTGGTTCTACATAAGTAAACCCAACAGTTACTGTTGGAAAACTATGATTTATAACTTGGTTTTATGGCCTGTTTAAGGCAATATACCACGGCGTGAAATGATTTCTTCATTTTAGCTTTGTGCAGACTATGATTCCAAGCATATGGTTTTTAAACAATACCAAATTATTTTCATTTTATGCGAACCTAACTTTGACATTTTACAACTACAGTTAAACAAACCATTAATATAATGCATGAATTCAGCAAATATGGAAACCCGTGGAAAAAACTTAGTCTTTGCCTATCTGGCCCTTTCTTTGCTGTATTATTTGAAGGTTGAACATATGAAAAGATAACCTCCTAGTACATTGTGTTTGTTCATTCTACTTCCCTCACTGCTTGCTGCTTTCAGTCTTATTTGCAATCATTATGTTCCAACTTTTCCTGTAGTAGTTTCACTGCGGGGGAGGTTGTAGCGGTGATTGTGGCCATCTCTTTTGAGTGAGAACTAAAGTGTGCACAGGGAGGGAGGCTTGCATCAGGTTGAACAGCTCACATGATCCTAAGGCAGGCAGCCCATGACCAGCCATAGGAGTTTCAGTTCCCAGTCCCAGACAGAAATATCTCCAGTGAGAGGTATTTATTAGACCATGACACAATATTTTTAGTCATGATGAGGTCTAAGCAGCAACAACAACAAAAATGACTGAGAAGCACTGCATTTGCTTTGTGACTGCTCGGATTGTGACTGCTTGGTGCCAAGCAGGTGCCAGGACAAGACCTATGACTTAAAAGGCAGAAGGATCATAAGTCAAGCTGATGCTTTTTGAGATATAGCTACAGAATAACAATAGTGATGGAGGTTTTATAGGCGGCGGGGGGGGGGGGGGAAGACTTCTGTGCAAGGACATCTTTTTTTTTTTTTTTTAGGAACACACAGCTCTTTCCCCAGAAGGAAAGAAAGAGGATGATTTACAGATAGTTCTTGTCATATGGCCTCTATTGAGATCAGGGTTTCCATGGTTAAGCCAGGCAGTTGTTAAATGAGTCATGTCTATTTTTCCAATCTTTCCACCCCCCCTCACAATTGTTAAGCAAATCACTAAAGCTGTTAAGTGAATCATGCATTCATTAACTGAATCTGGCTTCCTCATTGACTTTGCTTGTCAGAAGTCAGTTGGGAAGGTCACAAATGGCGATCACATGTAACCCTTGTAAATTCATGCTGGCTACGAAGCACCTGAATTTTGATCACGTGATTATGCAAATTTTGCATCTGTTGTAAATGAGAGGACCAGTTGCAAGTGTCCTTTGTATGTAACTTTGCCAGGGACAACCTTATAAACAGGGGCAGCTGCAGTATCAGTGGTAGGATTCAGCCAGTTCGCACCTATCCGGGAGAACTGGTTGTTAACTTTCTAAGCAGTTCACAAAACCAGTTGTTGGAAGAAATCTCTCCTTTTGTTTTTTTTCCCACTTTACAGGGCTAATCCTGTAAGGAAGGCAGGAAGGAAACATTCTGGTGTTGTTCCTAGCCTAATCTTTATTGCCCCGCTTACAGAAACTGCCTCTTTGGTTAATCCTTATTACATTGTAACAGCTACGGCAACGCACCCATCGACCTGAATGATGTTGAGTTGGCCACGCCCACATGGTCACATGACCCACCGAGCCACGCTTACCCAGCTTACCTTCTCATTAGGGCAGAGAACAGGTTATTAAATTATTTGAATCCTACCACTAGGAAGCACAGATGACATCAAGCTGCGGGCAATAGCCAACACTTTAGAACTTAGGCTCAAAAGCTAAAACAATCTTGACAGACTTGAGCACGGGTATAAAATAAGTGGTATTCAACAGCAGTCAATGTGAGAGGGATCTAGTGAACAATTCTTCAGTATGAGCCAGCAGTGTGTTGCAGCCAAAAAAAAGCCAACACAGTCCTAGGGTTCATCAACAGAGGAATAGTATCAATGTCACGTGAAATGTCAATAGTGATTTATATGCACTGGTAAGATCACACTTGGAATACTGCATCCAGTTTTGATCACCATGATACAAAAAAAGATGTTGACACTCTAGAAAGAGCGCAAAGAAGAACAATAAGGACGGTAGATATACCATGCAACAAATGTCTAGTCTAACAAAGAATGCCCCAACACTGGAAGTCTTTAAGAAGATGTTGGATAGCTATTTGTCTGAAACGGTATAGGGTTTCCTGCCTAGGCAGGGGGTTGGACTAGAAGACCTCCAAGGTCCCTTCCAACTCTACTATTGTATTATTGTATTATAAAGAGAAGGACTAGGGGTGACATGATAGCAGTTTTCCAATATTTGAGGGACTGTCACAGAGAGGAGGGGATCAATCTAGTCCCTTTTGGAACAATGGGTTCAACACTGTCCAGTATAGGGAAAAAATGGAGGAGCCAAGGAAAAGTATCAGAATGTGTGTGGATGCATTACTGCATGGGACACAGGAACTGAAGGCTTGAATGTATTTAAGAGGAAAAGACAAACCTGACCACGAATACAAATGAAATATGAGGACTTCAGAGTTGGAAGAAACTGAAAGGAGTCATTTCAGAGTCATTTCAGTCTCACAGAGAATGACATTCTGACTTTTAGCCACATTGTAGCCTCCAATGAATGGTCTCATGCAGCCTTTTTCCTCCTACCTGCTCCTGGGCTCAAAATCTCAGCAGAGTATCCAACAGCACAGGAACCAGGGAAAGCTAGGAGAAACGAAGTGCAACTTGTAACATTTAAGCTGATGGTAAGGCATAAAACAATTCATCAATCCCACCTCTGGGACCCATTGCACCAGTCCTTCTTTATCAGTCCTACTTCTACTTTACTATGTCAGATGCCCAAGAAGCACCATTCATCCTATTAGAGATCTTCCTTGCATTTCAAGTACTTGGATGACAATCAAGTGCTATATCAGAGCCCTCCTATCTGCCAGCCTGCTAAAGCCATCTGACCTAGGAATAAAGATGTAAGTCATGGGGAAAAGCTGTGGTCCTTAAAACATTTGGGATGGGAGAGAGGATGAACCCCGAGCACTTTAGTCCAGTGCTAAAGTGCTGGGCTAATAACCAGAAGTCTGTGAGTTCTAATCATGAAAGCCCCCTGGGTGATGGGTTTAGGCCAGTCCTTCTTTCTCAAACTAATCCATTCTTGGGGTTGTTATTGGAAAAATAGGACTATTAGATATGTATGCTGCCTTAAGTTTACAAAAAAGCAAGGACAAGATAAAAGTCAAATAAATAAACTTAGAGGGGTGAGAGAGTAAGAAAGACATTTGAGCCAACAGTAACTCTAGCCATATGCAAATGAAGTCTTTCTTGAGGAATCCCTCACCTGTTGTCTTACAATGTCCTATTTCATACAATATTAAATTAAATTATTATTTTATTTCGACTTTGAATACTGTGCAAAGACAGAACACGTTGGATGTTTTAAATGGCATTTATTTACCATGTCCAATGGATCCAGCTAATCATGATTTATTCAACTATGAATAAAAAAAAACATAGGTGTGATTCATCCCATTTTGACTGCAAGGTTCTAAGAAGTCATTTGAAAAAAGTAGGTTAGCAATGATACCCAAGAGCATCTATTGCCATCCTTCTCGCTTTGCTCATTGGGGCCAGGCTTCCCTTGTGGGCAGGATACGGGATGGGTTTGGCAGCTGTGAGAGCGTGGCTGAGGGGAAAGGAAGGCACAGGCAACAGTCTGCAGCAGCTGCCACATGTGGCCTCTCAACCTGTTGCAAGTACATTGGTGAGGGAATATGGGAGGAGAGGAGAGTGGTACTTCCTGAGTGCAGAGCCAGTACCTTACTTAGCCCTCTCTGGGTAGATTGCAGCCCATCTGGCTTATCCTCTAGGGAAACTGCAGGGGAATGGTGTGGTAAGGAGAGCATGCTCGCTCTCTGCACCTGATCCTGTGGTCCTGAGGCAAAAGCATTCATGCATATTTGGCCAATGATGGCAGCAGTTAGAGCCAAGAACCTGATCTTTGCTTATCTGTCTATAGGATTCAACCCAAGAAAGTATTGGTTTCAACTGGAAATTTCAGCATGTTATTAAATCTTTTCCACTGAAATTGGAAGTGGTTAAAATCAGCAGGGATTGTCCCCTGCACACCCCTTTTTTTTCTTTTTTTTCTTCTTTCACACAACTTTTCTCCTGCGCTCCCTACATTTTTGAACAAAGGAAAGTTTTATTCAAATCTACAGAAACCACAGAGTCAGGGGTGGCTGCATCTTTTGGGGTCTTTGATGGGAACACATGTGAACTGTGGATCCGGCAGGTGCTCTTCCTGTTGCTGCGGCAGCGGAGGAGGCGGCAGCTGGCTGCAAAGCTGGCAGCTCCCTGGCTTCTGGTTCTCTATTTTTTTTTTTCAAGTGAGATTCAGCAAGCAATCTGTAAGAGGGGGGGGGGGACGGGGAGAACCTCTGTTGTGCAAATCCAATGAAGGTAAAAATGGATTCTGCGGAAGAGTTCAGTTACAGAAATCATGAAAAGTCTGCCCAGCATAATTAGAGAATATTATTAATTACTGTTACTGCAGTAAACATTCAGTTCATGGGAAACAAGCAATAGGCTCTTTTCTACACATCTTTTATGACAGAAAGAGAGAAAAAATAAAGAGAAAGAGAGAGAGAGAGAGAGAGAGATGCTTAATTCTATTTTGCACCAAAGAAGTCATTTGGGATGGGTTCAGCATTTCTGTTCAAAATTCTTCAATTCCTTAATGAATTTAAATCTTGAATCTTAAGAAACACAAAGTATAGTCAGATCAGGGACTCTTAAAAAAGCAGGGCAGAAAGAGTATTGATGTCTTTGAACTTTGGTGTTGGAAATTCTATGGATAGCCAAGAAAACAACAAAGGAATCACAGAATAAAGGCATGTTTTGGATACATTATGCAAGATATAATCCCCCCTTGAGAAGTCCATAATACTAGAAATAGTGGAAAGAAAGAAGAAATGGTGAAGGGCCAGACTGGTGACAGATCACCCTGGAGAAGATCTACCTATATTGCATCTAAGAGTGGACATTGTGATAATGTGATGGCACTGTACAAATCATTTTTCCCCAACCAAGCAAAGAATACTAGATTAGGCAAACTTGCCATCGTGTTTAATTGGGATGGGAAAATACCTTGGTCTAGTATTTAAGACACCATGCTAGAAACCAAAAGACTGAGTTTAAGTCCCACCTTAGGCATGAAAGCCAGATGGGTGACTTTGACTAGTTACTCTCTCTCAGCTCAACTCAGCTCACAGGATTGTTGTTGTGAGGAAAATCTGACAACCCAATATTCACACTTTATGATTGAATAGGGTGTAACACAGAACTGAAAAAGGCCAACCATTTCCAATGTAATCCTCAAAGCATTCTCTTATTTGTAAAAACATTCTGTAGACAGCTGGGCATATTTGTGGATACAAATGTTCATTATTATTATTTACTTGAAATTGTCCTCTTCTAAAACAATATATATTTTATTTCCCAATTAAAAAATGTTTATCATGGAGGCAGTAGAAACAAACTCCTTTTTATTCCGGTTGTGATGATGCTATGATTAAAATGAGTTTGGACGTCCAAGCTGCATATGTTTGAATATTTCTATTTTTATATCAAAATTATCAAATAATCTTTAAAATGTATTAAGATTGTGAATGCAGTTTTTATGTCAAGGTGGGGAGATACTATGATGGTAGGGAGATGATATTTTTATTATTGAATTGAAAGTTACCTATCTGCCATTATCCATTGCAGACATCAGCTTTCGCAGCCTGGAATTTCTTAGATGTACAGTATATCAAAGCACAGTTCCCATCATCTCCATCCAATCTATCCATGGGTTATATTAGTATGATGATGATTGGTCACTCAGTCAGCCAGATGTTTAGCCTTGTCTATTGCAGGTCCTTCCCAAGGACCTGCAATAGACAAGGATAGACAGATGCTGTTTAATGGTGTGAAAGATCTTGTTGCAGGTAAGAACTTGTTTCAATTATTATTATAGTTGATCAATCAGCCAGATGTTTACACTGGATTGACATTTGTATTTATCCATTAAGTCCTCCCCAAAGACTTGAGATAGGCAGGTGTTATATTATGACTATTATTATTAACTTTCAAAATATTATAAAACACAAATTGACCAATTGAAGGTATTATCATGGGAACAAGAAGAAGAAAGACGTCTCTATGGCCTGTCTGCATCATAATTGTATGCCAATATGGAGAGGGTCTTGGCGATCTCTCAATATATAAAGCATGGAATTTCTCCAGACTTTTAAAGCTACGAATACAGGATATCTCCTCTCTCTCTCTCTCTCTCTCTCTCTCTCTCTCTCTCTCTCTCTCTCTCTCTCTCTTCTCTCTCTCTCTCTCCTCTCTCTCTCTCTCTCTCTCTCTCTCTCTCCTCTCTCCTCACACACACACACACACACACACACACACACCCCTCCCCCCAATAAATATCTGCAGAAACATAGACCTTCCAGTTAAACTTTCATTTCATTTGTTGTTCAAGTAAGACTTATTGATACTTCAACTGCTATAGGAAGACAAAAAAAAAATAGTGACACCAAATCATTGAATCATTTCTCCTCCTCACTCACACCTCCCAATAATAGGAAAATGTTTTCTAAGGGTTGTGAAAACCTCTTGAAAGAATTTTAGAAGATAAAAATCAATCTTAAAGTTCTCACCTTTCAGTGGTTGTTCGCTAATTTGAGGTGGAAAAATATATGTGGGTGTTGGGAGCCTTGTTTGGGTCAAGGCTTATGAGAGGGGAGGGGGGAAAAGAATGTAAATTCTCGTGGATAACGTGGTAACATGGAAGAAACATGCAGAACAAACAGTGGTGGGTTTCCAGTGGTGGTTTTTTTTTACTACTGGTTCACTCGTGTGCATGTTATGCTTCTGGGCAAGAGCAGACGATTCTGGGTGGGTGGGCAGAGCCTCCTGCTACCGCTACTATCAGTTCACCCGGTGTGGGCCAAACCAGGAGCAACCCTCCTCTGGCCACAAAGTTTTACTAACTAAGATCTCTCCACAAGTGTCAAACAGAATCTTTCAGAAGCCTTTCAATGAAGTCAGTTGTCACTGTTAGAGCTGCCAAGTATCTGGTGGAAAAAAACAAAAACAATCCTTGCCCAACAATTTAAAAGAACCCATTTTTTTGGTTTCTTTTTCCCCTCTTTCTTTTTTTATTGGCTTATAATATGTAGTACAAAAATACAAAAGAAAATAATAGGAAGATAAGGGAGAAAAAAAGGGAAGGGAAAAGTGAAAGCCAAAGGGAAAAAAAAAAGGCATTGACGTCCGACTTCCTTTGGTGCAATAGAATAAGATAATAACATCAAACTTGAAGTTTTTACTTTTTCATAATAATTTAAACTAGCCAGTTCTACAAGGTTATTTTGTGCATTGCTTCAGTCAAATAATATTTCAACTAAGATGATTGTTCTTCCCTAAACTTTATAAATACAGATTAACAGAGTTGCAAGGGACCTTGCAGATCATCTGGCTCAATCCCCCACCCAGCAGACCATACACCATTTTTGACAGGTGACAGACCAGTCTGTTCTTCTGGTCCTTTATTGAGACCCTAGCCCTGCTGGCTATGACCTATCAACTTTGTTTTATCAGTACCTTACCCTATTGGGACTTTTAATAAGGTATTCGAGGTTAGACTTGCTCCGCCTGCGGGAGGCCCCTCTCTCGCAGGCTTGGCCCTTGGCTCTTTCAAGGGCCCGCCTCGAGGACGGGTTCGTGGACCCCGAGAGGTGCAGGAATCGGAAGCTAAGGGGATTTTTAGTAAAATGTTTTTTATCTTTTTTAGGGGGTCCCAGGGTGGGGGGAGGGTTAATCAGACCGGGAGAGGGCCAGAGCCGGACAGACAGGTGAGTCCAGGAAGGACGGGGATGCGGTGGAGGGGGGGAATATAAAGGTCACGAAAGCAGAGGGTTGTCCTATTACAACGGTCGCGGGGAGGAGGGGATGCGAGGACAGGATAAGATCCCAAGGTCGGTTGGGAGACCGCGGCTGCTGGTTACGCCCGGTCGCTTGTACCAACCCCTGCAGTCTAGGTGGACAGGTGCTACAGAGCCAGGGCCTGCGGCTGATGCTTTGCAATGCAAGGTCTGTCACCAACAAGGCCCCCCTCATTAATGAGTTGATCTCAGAGGGGGAGCTAGACCTTGCAGGGATAACGGAGACCTGGTTGGGCCACGAGGGTGGTTTACCCCTCGTGGAAATGTGCCCACCGGGTTTTCGAGCATTCCATCAGCCTCGGGCCCTGGGTAAGGGTGGTGGGGTGGCGGTGGTTATGCGGGAATGTTTAGAGCCGAGGGAGTTCACTGTTCCTCAGATACCCGGGTGTGAGTCCCTTGGTGTGAGCTGGGGCCCAGGGAGGCAGTGGGGCTTGCTGATTGTATACTTGGCTCCTCGCTATGCATCAGCAGCCCTGCCCGAGCTCCTCGAGCTAATCTCAGCGACGGCAGTTGAGACTCCCAGACTTTTGGTCATGGGGGACTTCAACTTGCCGTCAACGGGAGCGGCTTCCGAGGTGGCTCGGGAGTTCATGGCTTCCATGACGGCCATGGACCTGACCCAATTAGTGCAGGGCCCCACTCACGAAGGGGGCCACACACTGGACCTCATTTTTGTATCTGAACAGTGGACGAGTGATCTGGGAATAGGGGATTTAGTTATCACGCCCCTGTCATGGTCAGACCACTCATCCCTCCGGCTGGACTTCCCTGGCGCTATCCCCCACCGCGAGGAGGCGGAACCAGACTCTATAAACTGGTACCGCCCCAGGCACCTGATGGAATCTGATAGATTCCTGACGGAGCTTGGGCCAATACCTGTAGCCTTGTCCCGCTCCCGTTCCGAGGACCTAGTGACTGCCTGGAATAGGGCGACGACTGGGGCCTTGGACCGGGTTGCGCCTTTGCGACCTCTCCTGCGGCATCGACCCACCCGGGCTCCTTGGTTTACTGAGGAGCTCAGGGTGATGAAGCGCCACAGGAGACGTCTAGAGAGCAGGTGGAGATCCTCGCGCTCCGAATCTGACCGAACACAGGTAAGAGCCTATTTGCGGACTTACCTTGTGGCAATAAGAGCGGCCAAACGTAGACATTGTGCTGCTCTTATTGCGTCCGCGGATAACCGCCCTGCCGCCCTGTTTAGGGTGACTCGCTCCCTTTTATCGCAGGGGGCGCGGGAGACACCCTTACAGGGTAGAGCAGAGGAGTTTGGGGAATATCTTCAGGACAAAATCGATCAGATCCGGAGCGGGTGGACCTCCGTCAGTGGACCAGACGAGCCGCCAACAGCGAGTCTTGAGAGACCATTCTGGGAGGAGTTTGACTCTGTTGCCCCCGAGGATTTGGACAGGCTGCGTGGACGGCTGCGACCCACCACTTGTTTAACGGACCCGTGCCCCTCCTGGCTGGTACTGGCAGCCTGGGAGGTGACACGAGGCTGGCTCCTGGGCCTGGTGAGCGCCTCACTGAGTGAGGGATACTTACCAACCGCCTTGAAAGAGGCGGTGGTGAGACCCTTGCTCAAGAGGCCTGCGCTCGACCCAATGGAGCTAGCTAACTATCGTCCAGTCTCCAACCTCCCCTTCTTGGCGAAGGTTGTCGAGAATGTGGTGGCGCAGCAGCTCCCACGACACCTAGACGAATCCGACTATCTAGACCCACGCCAGTCCGGCTTCCGACCCGGGCACAGCACTGAGACAGCCTTGGTCGCGTTGGTTGATGATCTCTGGAGGGCCAGAGATAGGGGTTGCTCCTCTATCCTGGTCCTATTAGACCTCTCGGCGGCTTTTGATACCATCGACCATGGTATCCTATTGCGCCGGTTGGAGGGGATGGGAGTCGGAGGCACCGTTTTGCGGTGGTTCGGCTCCTACCTCTCCGACCGGAAGCAATGTGTGTTGACAGGGGGGCAGAGATCGTCCCTGAGGCCACTCACTTGTGGGGTGCCACAGGGGTCGGTCCTCTCGCCTCTCCTGTTCAACGCATATGTGAAGCCGCTGGGTGAGATCATCCGTGGTTTTGGGGTTGAGTACCATCTTTACGCTGATGATACTCAGCTGTATATTTCAACCCCAAACCACCCCAACGAGGCTGTCGAAGTGATGTCCCGGTGTTTGGAAGCCGTCGGGGTCTGGATGGGGGACAACAGACTCAAACTCAACCCCTCCAAGACCGAGTGGCTGTGGTTACCGGCACCTCGGTTCAGCCAGCTGACTCCATCGCTGGCCATAGGGGGCGAACAATTGTCCCCTGTGGAGCGGGCGCGCAATTTGGGCGTCCTCCTTGATGCCCGGCTGTCAATGGAGGACCATGTGGCAGCCGTGGCAAGGGGGGCGTTCCACCAGGTTCGCCTGGTGCGCCAATTGCGCCCCCTACTGGACCGGAGTGCCCTGCGCACGGTCACTCATGCGCTGGTGACGTCTCGCCTGGACTACTGCAATGCCCTCTACATGGGGCTTCCCTTGGGACGCATCCGGAGACTGCAGCTAGTTCAGAACGCAGCCGCGCGGGTTATTATGGGAAGTACACGTTACTCCCACGTAACACCTCTCCTGCGCGAGCTGCACTGGCTACCTGTGGCCTTTCGGGTGCGTTTCAAGGTATTGATCACCATCTTTAAAGCGCTCCATGGCAGAGGACCTAGTTACCTGCAGGATCGCATCCTACCACACACGTCCCTGCGACCTATCCGCTCACACAGAGAGGGGCTCCTCCTGGTGCCGTCTGCTAGTCAATGCCAGCGGGCGACACCTAGGAGTAGATCCTTCTCTGTGATGGGCCCAACCCTCTGGAATGACCTCCCCCCAGACATCCGAACTACCACCGACCTCCGTTCCTTCCGGCAAAAGTTAAAGACTCACCTGTTTCAATCAGCTGGCCTGGCACTTTCTTAGTTTTACCTCCCAGGGATTTAATTTATTTTAGGGTTTGGGGTTTTAATTGTGATGTTTTAAGATTAGAATTATTTATTTCTTAGTACAGCCTATTTCCCCCTCCAAATGTATCTTAGATGTAGTTTAAATGTATTTAATTATTATGAATGATTTTATTATATTGACTGTACACCGCCCCGAGTCCCTTTTTGGGAGAGGGGCGGTCTAAAAATCTAAGAAATAAATAAATAAAATAAATAAATTTTCAAGTGATGAAGCTCCCACAACTTCTGAAGGCAAGCTGTTCCATGGGTTGATTGTTCTCACTGTCAGAAAATTCCTAGGTTGAATCTCTCTTTGGTCAGTTTCCATCCATTATTCCTTGTCTGGCCTTCAGGTGCTTTGGAAAATAGCTTGACCCCTTCCTCTCTGTGGCAGCCCCTCAAATATTGGAACACTGCTATCATGTCTCTCCTGCTCCTTCTCTTCACTAGACTAGACATGGCCAGTTCCTGTAACTGTTCTTCATATGCTTTAGTCTCCAGTCCCCTAATCATCCTTGTTGCTCTTCTCTGCACTTTTTCTAGAGTCACAACATCTTTTTTATAGTGTGGTGACCAAAACTGGATGCAATTTGTAGATGTTGTGTTACTAAGGCTTTATAGAATGGTATTAATACCTCCCTTGATTTTGATTGCATCCCTCTGTTAATGTAACATTGAATTGCATTGGCTTTTTTGGCTGCCTTTTGACCTGTATTTAATTGGTTGTCCACTAAGATTCTAAGATCCCTTTCACTGCTATTAAGCCTGGTTTCACCCAATCTATAGGTGTACTTTTGTTTTTTCCTGCCTAAGTGTAAGACTTTACTTTACATTGAATTTCATTTTGTTAAATAGGGTCCAGTGTTCAAGTCTGTCAAGATCCATCTGGATCTTGAGCC
>JAKRSK010012558.1:0-82213 GCA_029891615.1 Natrix natrix natrix | reverse complement strand
TTAAATTATATTTTCCAGTATGTTCTGGGGTATTGATGTTAGATGGATTGGTCTGTAGTTTCTCGGATGTGTTTCCCCCCCCCCCTTTTTTTTTTTTTTGAATATGGGAATCACATCAGCCCTTTTCCAGTCCTCTGGTAGTTCTCCAGTGCTCCAGGGTTTTTGAAAGATGTGGTACAGTGGTTCTCAGATGTCATCTGGCAGTTCCTTTAAAACTCTGGGATGTAATCCATCAGATGACAGTCTTGGTGATCTATATCCATCAAGATCAGACAGGTGTTCTCTAACTAGTTTTTTGCTTATTTTAACTTTTATTTCAAGTCTGTCTTTTACAATTATGTTTTTGGTAGATTAGGCTATAGTTTCTTTTTGTGTGATAACTGATGCAAAGAATGAGTTAAGCAGCTCTGCTTTTCCCCTTCTGCCTATAACTTTCTTCCTATCTTCTCTCTTTGGTGGACTGCTTCCTTGATTTTTTTGTTCTTATTTATATGTTGGAAGAAAGATTTTTTATTATCTTTGACTTTTGTCACAGGTCTTTGATAATTTTAAGCCTTTGCTTTCTGGACTTTGTCTTTGCAGATTCTGGCTATTTGCTGAAATTCTGCCTTAGTTGTGTGTCCTTCTTTCCATTTTTTTTGTACTTCTCCTTTTGGTCTTTCAGAGAGATCTTTGTGCAGCCATGCTGGTTTCTTCTTCTTTTTTTTTTTTTGAAAAGAATTTTATTGGTTTTTTTAACATTTATAAGGGAAAAGGTAAATGGAAAGGTATACAAATTTTGGCAGTTGCTAAGTGTGGCAGACGCCCCCCCCCCCCAAACTCATACAATACATCTAGGTATAAAACATTGATACATAATCATATATAATCAGCATGTTAGTTCTATTAATATTTTCCATCAGTTTACGCATTGTAATATATGTTCCACATATAATTCCATTACTACTTTCGGTCATTTTATAATATGAAATTTTCTTGTTTATTTTTGTGATCTGAGCTTTCTTGGTATTGCCCCTTCTCCCCCCGCTGGCAGAGCTCCGGCCCCTCCCGTGTCCTGCATATCCGTAGTAGGGTCTTCTGTTTTTTCTAGGTTTGTTTTGTTTTTTTCCATAAAGGCCTGTGCCTCTATGGGTGTGTTAATTCTAATTCTTGTCTCCTCCCAGAATATCAGCATACCTTCAGGCATCAACCATCTAAACCACACCCCCTTCTGGTATAATTTATTCGCCAATTGCGAATAACTTTTCCTTTTTTCCCTAATTTTCTTGGGGATCTGCTTCAGGATGGTTATCTCCCTGTCGTGGTATGTTAGTGCCTGCCCCCTTTGCACACCCAGAATTTCATCTCTTGTGCTTTTTCTAAGGAATTTAATATGGACCTCCCTGGGTACATTGTGTGTTCTAGCATAAGCAGAGTTCACTCTATAAACCAGATCTATCTCCCATTCCATCTGTTGTTTTTCCTTGTGGATGTATTCAGCCAAGATGTTAGTCATAATGTCCCTTATATTTTCCCCATCTGCTTCTATAACATTTTGAAATCTAAGATAAAAGGACATTCTCTCAAACTCTGTTTTCATTTGTTGGATATCAAGTTCCTTGTTTCCCCTCTGCACCGCTTCAACCCCCCCTCACCTCCGCCACCCCACCCTCCACAAGGTCCAGTCTCTGTGAGTTCTTGTAAATTTGGACTTGATTCTCTTTAATTTCTTCCTTCATTTCCTTTGATTGTTTCTTGATTTCTTCCTGGCCCTGTATAAGTTGCTGCAGCATTTGTTGCAAATCCATCTCTGTGCTCTTAGGTTGCATCAGGTCTGTGATCTTTGATTGTGTGGCAGGACTGGATGTTGCAGATGTCGGGGCAGAAGTAGCAAAGCCAGGTTTTCCAGGGGGTGGTCTTTTAGGAGACATAGTTTATAAAATAAAGAGATCAGTCAGTATGGAGAATGGACAACCATGCTGGTTTCTTCTTGAATTTCTTCTTTTTCAGTGGTATTGTGCTGGAGTAGCCTTTTATGATTGTCTTTTTCAGAGTTTCTCAAGATTCTTGTTTTCTCCTTTAGGATTTTCATCCAAGGAATATTTCCCAAGTTCGAGTTTATTATAATCAGCTTTTTTAAAATCTAAAACTCTGCTATCATTATGTTCTATTGCTTTTATTTGCATTTTGTTGAATTTTAGTATGACACGGTTACTCTCACCCAAGGTTCCTGCAGTTTCAACTCCCTCTATCACTTCTTCTCTGTTTATAAGAATTAAGCCCAACGTGGCTGTCCCTCTAGTTCCCTTCTCTACCTTGTGGACAACAAGGTTAGTAACCTATTTGATTTCTCACTTGGTGCAGAATTAGTTTTTCAATTGAAGTCAGGGTAGTTGAAGTCCCGCATTACTGTTGTAGTGTGTTTCCTACATACCATATTTTTGGAGTATAAGACACACCTTTTCCCCTCAAATAAGAGGCTGAAAATCTGGGTGCATCTTATACACTGATTATAGCATTTTTTGCCTCCTGAAGCCCCCCCCCCCTTCACAAAGAGAGCATCCAGGTTCTGGGGAGGGCAGAAATGAGCAAAAAACCAGGCCATTGTTGCTCAATTTTGCCCCCCCCCAGCCCCAGGAGCACTACAAGCCTCCTAAAGACTATCCCTGCTGTTTTTGGGGGGCGACAAAAAATGGGCCCGCTTTCATTAAAAATGGGCTATTTTTTTGCTCATTTTTGGCTCCCCATCCCAGGAGCACTCTACAAGCCTCCTAAGAGCTATTCATGTCCTTTTTTAAAAAAATGGTCTGTTTTTGGGAGAAAATGCAAGAAATGCATAATACATAGAGAAAAACCTAGCAAGAACGTTCATTAAGCCAACCAAGCCACACATTGCACCCCAAGTCCTATGCAAAGGGGGGGGGGAAATGGGACTATGAGATTATGTGTGGACTTTAGAAGGAAGCCCCCCCCCCCAGCAGTGTTTATGCAGTTAATAAACAAGGTGCTACCTGAGCACCTTTATATGGGGTGTCCTCATCTACCTAGATGACATCCTCGTTTATACCGAGATCATGAAGGACCACATACCCCTAGTTTGCCAAATACTGGAAAAACCTTTGGCAACAAACTGGTATGTCAAGCTGTCAACGTGCAAATTTCACTGCAAATGGCTAGATTGGGCTGCTCAGTGTCAAATGAGGACATAAAGATGGATCCAGCTAAGGTACAAGCTGTCCTCGGCTGGCAGCCCCCCGCACCCAGAGACAGCTACAAAGTTTCCTAGTAATTGCAAATGTTTGCGGGCAATTTAAACACTCATTTGCGAAAATTGCTAAACCCGTGACAGACCTCCTAAAGACAGGGAGCCCAGGGATGTATCCCTGCCTGGGACAACCACTACAGTGCGATCTAACTTGCCAAAAGGCATTCAAAACACTAAAAGATCTTTTTCCAAAGGAACTGGTGCTGAAGCATCCTGACCCTGAACAACCCTTCTGTGTGGTCCACTAGTAGCCAGCAGACCTGGCAGCAGTGTTGGATAGTGAGAAGGTTAGAGAGAGACATGGGCCAGTCCTGTGGGCTGAGGAAAGCTCTCCTGTGGCTTAGTGGCTAAGACTCCTGCCTAAGATATAATACAGCCCAGGTTCAAATCCCAGTAAGGGTATGGCTAGCTGATGAGAGCTAATTAGCTTGAAATAGATCTATACTAGTCTCCCTTTACCTATTTATCAGTACAAATACAACATTATATATATATATATATATATATATATATATATATATATATATATATATATATATATATATATATATATATATATATGTGTGTGTGTTGTATTTGTACTGATAAATAAATCTATACTAGTCTCCCTTTATTTATTTATCAGTACATATATATATGTTGTATTTGTACTGATAAATAAATCTATACTAGTCTCCCTTTATTTATTTATCAGTACAAATACAACACAAATATAAAAGGCAACATTAAAAATAAAAATATGGTTTTCTGCCTGCATGGTCTTCTGTGATGAAGCCGAAGGACAGAAAGAGGGAGTGTAACCTTCCTCCCATATTTAGGCATACCAGGGGTTGTAAGACAAATATATATATATATATATATATATATATATATATATATATATATATATATATATATGTGTGTGTGTGTGTGTGTGTGTGTGTGTGTGTGTGTGTGTGTGTGTGTGTGTGTGTGTGTGTATGTGTATGTATGTATGTATGTATGTATGTATGTATGTATGTATATATGTATATATGTATATGTGTGTGTGTGTGTGTGTGTATGTATGTATGTATGTATGTAAGTAAGTATATACATACATAAGTATATATATGTATGTATGTATGTATGTATGTATGTATGTATGTATGTATGTATGTATGTATGTAAGTATATATGTATATATAAGAATAGATGAACAAATGTACAATACCAATAGGTGGTTTCTCCAAGTAAAGACAAGGCAGGAGAGTTACAGGCAAACACAAGCAGTTAGCTTCATTTCATCAGATAAGCCCAGACAGACTGCTAGTTTACTTCTCAGATTAGCAGACTGCTTAAATTTCAATTGTCAGCTAAGCCACACCTTGACTCCAAGCTTAAGTTTCTGTTTCAATTCTCTGCACAGACTCAGATCTGTTTAAACTCCCATTGGCTGACTTAGTTTCTATGCCTATTTATTGTCTGACGTTGTTCCCATGTCTCTTCCAGTCATGAATATTTTAACACGATCTAATTGTGAAACTCAAAACTGAACTGCTAGCAGACCCCATGACAACTAACACATCTTCACAAAAATGGACAATCTAGTGTGGAATGGGATGAAACTCTATCTCCAAGAATCCCTACACACCATAATCCTCCAAAGGAGCCATAACATCAAATTGGTGGGCCACTTTAGGTTCCTAAAGACTTTACACTTAGCGCAGAGGCAATTGTGGTGAAAAAAGATGTGGACTATCTGCTCCACTATGAAATAATGACAAGGGAAAAAACCCCAGACTGCTGCAACCAGTGGCAGGGCTAATGAGGTCATGGGAGGAAATCACAATGGACTTTATAGTGGAGTTGTCAAAGAGTGGGAGGAACGTGGAGATCTGGATGGCAATTGACTTATTCTCCAAGCAGGCACACTTCACACCCTGCAACAGACTACCCTCAATCCACCAGTTAGCCAAATTGTTCCTGAAGCATGCATTACCACCTGCATGCATTACCATGAAGAATCATCTCAGACAGAGGGGTCCAGTTCACAGCTAAGTTCTGGAGGGAGTTTGTGCAGTCTATTGGGTCATCTGAGGTCCTTAGCTCAGCTTTTCATCTAACTACCAATGGGAGGGGGCAGAATGTTTGAATGCCATGGTAACACCTGAGGTGTAACGTGAACTATCAGAAGTCCAATTGAGTGGACCTCTTGCCATTTACTGAGGTCACATACAACAATGCTGTTCAAAGTGGCACAGTACTAACTCTGTTCAAAGTAGTGAGCATCATGGACTTTGTCCTAATTCCAGAATTCCCCAGGGAAACCTCCCCCCCCTCAATCAGCTTGACAGAATGGCTATTGAAACTAAAAGCAGCATGGGAAAATGTCAAGAAGGTGGTAGATAAAGCGGTGCAGACCTATAACAAAAAGACAGACAAACACTGAGCCCCACAACGACTGTTCCAGCTGGGGGAAAAGGTCTACCTCTCCACAAACTAATTGAGGTTAAAACTCCCCAGTAAGAAGCTGGGACCCAAGTTCAACTTGTTAATGGCAGCTTTTTCTTAAAAAGTTTCACAGTGAAAAGGATTTGCTTTAAAGATTTTATTTTTCATGCCATGTATATGTCTTCAGGTTCTTGGATATGTTTTAGACTCTTGCTTACTCTTGCCATTGGTTCCATTAATTGGCCCCATTAATCCTGAAAACAGCTGCCTGGGGTTTAGCAAACATCAGAAGCTCTCCAAGTAGCAGCTTTCTTTGCAAAATGGCCAGGCTGGTTTAACTTTGCAGGTCCCTGCTTCCTATGTAGTGATAGAGTTAATATAATTCTGCTGTGTGGAAAATTGCTCAGCAGTGCAGCCCTACTTGCTGCCCTTCTATTGTGTTCACTGGGAATGTTGAGAACTGTGATCCAATATATACAAAGGGCAACCGGTTGGGGAAAAAATATGTCACTCCATATTTTAGCTAAATATGGTTCAGTTCTAGCTGAAAAACAACCTGATCTTAATTGAATCAATTTAATGTTTTGCTCCTGTGAAGCTTATTCATATGATTATGACCAAAGGAAACAAGGGGACAGCCAATTAGCTCATTCATGATTCTTTTTTAAAAATAAGAACTGACTTTTCTTTCCATCAGATTTTCTTCAGTCTGAGAATAAGACGATGAGATGTTTTCTGAACCTGAAAATAATGGTTAGCTGTCCACAGATGCCTTAAGTGTTTTCCAAATAGAAGATTTGAATGAAGAAGAAAAAAAAAAAGACTGATGACCAGTTGGCAGATGACTGTTTGCAGAATCAGATCTCAAGATGACAAAATGAAAAGCATTTTGTTCCAACTCTTTTCTATATGAAGTGGCTGGGGAAAAGGGAGAAAGTGGATACCGGGAGTGGAGTCTTGTCAGAAAGAGCTCCAAAGGTTGACAGTGTTTTAGGACATGGACTAGCATTGCTGCACGAATGAAATTCATAGCTCCCATACTCTTTTTCCTAATTCTGTAAGCCATCAATTGAGTCGCTATTACTTCAATCTTTTCTCCAGCTCTTCTCTTTAGTGGAGGTGATGCTGGATCTGAAGACAGTTTTTCCCACTCTCATCCTTTCAGAAGATCGGAAAAGCGTATAAATGGGTGAACAATCCCAGGACTTTCCTGACCATCTTGAACACTTTAATTGTTTTCCCTTGCGTCCTGGGAACAGAAGGCATCAATTCTTGGACTTCACAGTGGGTGAGTGAAGTGGGCAGGGCAAACAATGGGCCATTGTGCTGTGTGAATCCATAGAAAGAAAGGATATTTACATATAAGGGCTACTAAAGGGTTTTGGGTATTGCAGCTGATGGATGAAGAATAGGACATTTCCACCACACCTAAAACAATCAGTACAGATTACTCCGTCAGATAATCTGAGGAAGAACAAGAGGAAACAATTCTATGAAATGTCCCACTTGAGGAATTTTCTGTTCAGATCTTAAAGTGATTGCCATTAGATTTAGGGAATCTAACTCTTGAATAAATACATTAGATAAAGTGTTGTTAATTTCTGATTTCTGTTCCATTTATTCTCTTCATGAGAATCTTAGGTACAAAAAAATGTGAGAAATAAAGTTTATGAAACATTTACCCAATATTCCAGAGGATTCCATAAAAAATAATATATGTTCACTTCAATTTTTTTCAAAAAAACCCCTTTGAAAGTAATGGGATAAAACAATTCTGGCCTGCAGATAAAATATAGATCAACAAGGGGAGGAAGATTTTAGGATTTCTGGGCTCTTCTGGAAGAAAAAAGAAAATAAAAAAACACCAAACTTTCAATGAAGAACATTTTGCGAGTCGATGATCCCAAGTATAATAATTCTTAAAAGGAGAAAAGATTGGGGCATCTTCAAAGGATGGATAATATTAACAACCACCAGAATGCAGAGTCTGATTTCTGCACTTTGCTAAACGCAATTGCTCTGCCTTTGATTCAAGAATTGTTTCCCAAAATCTTTTGCAAGTAATTTTCATTAAATTTCAGATGCTATTCTGTAGAAAATAAATGCAAAAGATGCTGGAATGCATATCCTGGATTAAACATTGGTTAGCTGGTACTCTGAAGTTTATGAAGATTGGGAACATCCAAGCTGTTCAACTTTGGGGCATCCTTTGCAGATTGGTAAGAATGGAAGTAATGAGAAAGTGGGAAATACGGTGGTTTACCAAATGGATTTCTAAACAAGCTTTCGTTCTTACCCAAATGCCCTATGAGGCCCATAAAATCTTTCAGGCAAAGAGGCTACACGTCCATACGGATCTTTTTCAAGCAACTCATTCAATGCACTTAATCCATGATTGCTCCTCCTCCAAATAAGTCCTAGTAATCACATATTTTGGTCTCAAAACATTTTAATATACTTGAGAATAATTTGACTGGTTACTCCATCACTAGAATGTGAAACCATGTTTTGGGGGTAGAAAAAAGACACATCTGGCTTTACTGACTTTCAGTGACAAATTTTATTTTCCTGTGCATTTTCCTGCTGCAATGTGAAAGTACATAAACTTTTCCTCTTAAATTGTCTCAAATGCCCTCATCTGTTTTGCCTTGAGCACTTTATTTTCTGACAAGGTAGCTCTAAGCTATATCAGCTATTTCACAGGGGAAGGAATGCAGCTTCAACTATGCCGGTACCAGTGAAGTGCGGTGAGGGTTATGGCTGGTGAGGCTGGTGATGTCATCAGGAAGGCGGGGCCTCCAGCACACGTGGTCCCATCCCCACCTTCCTGAGTGAACATTAAGGGGACCGCGGAGTGCACTGATCCACGTAGCATTGCTTCCTCCACTGGCGCCAGTCCCTCCCCCCCACTCCTTCAAGGTCTCCCACCAACCCAAAGCCCGATCCCCAGAGGCCTCCCTCGGGCCTTCTGCATCCCCCTAACTCCTCCTGCACGGCTTCTTCAGCGTCGTCACCTCAGCGAAGCCCTGCCTTGGCAGCCAGCAAAAGACCGTCGGCTCCCGGGAATGGCCCCACATCAAACGAGAGACTCACCTAGAGGGTGGGCCTTTCCCGAGCAGCCGACTCTGAGAAAAAAATCGGGGTGAGGGAGGGAAATGCACAAAATGGGGGCAGGAGCTTCCCAGGGGTGTGGGAGAGGAGGAGGAAGAAAAAGAGCCCGTCCAAGGCTTGCAGCCACCGGGGCCCACAAACGCGGGCTCGTGGTGGTGGGTTCCTTTGCGTTTGCTTCCTAAAAACCCAAGAGGCGGCGGGCCGGCTGTGTGGTTGTCAAGTGGCTTCACCAATCACTGCCCAGGAAAAGCGGCTCCGCGGGGCCCGGCGGCAAGGCTTGAGCGGGGTGACAGCACAGCCGCCTGAATGGGAAAGCAATGAAAGGGGCAGCGAGGGTGGTCGGTGGCTGCAGGCGGCAAGGCTTGAGTGGGGTGAAAGCGCAGCCCCTTTCGTTGCTTTCCCATTCAGCCGGCTGCGCTTTCACCCCGCTCAAGCCTTGCCGCCTGCAGCCACCGCCCGCCCTCGCTGCCCCTTTCGTTGCTTTCCCATTCAGGCAGCTGCGCTTCCCATTCCCATTTCCCATGCAGGTGGCTTCCCATGCAGGCGGCAAGGCTTGAGCGGGGTGAAAGCGCAGCCGCCTGAATGGGAAAGCAATGAAAGGGGCAGCGAGGGCGGGCGGTGGCTGCATAGAGGAGCTCCAAGGAGCTGTGTTTCCCAGGTTGGTTGGTGGTAGCTGGACCGGAGCCCAAGTCAACATGAAGGGGACCTTTTTCCCCCATTTTTTTCTTTTTATGATGAAAAAATGCCTCCCCTGCCTCCCCTGCCTCCTCTGCCTCCCCTGACCGCACATCACTGGCCGGTACTGATGACTGATTCTAATACCTTTTGGATCCCAATAACTTTTAAATACAAGACAAGGAATAAAATGAAGGCACCAAGTCAAAGATTGTCTATTTGAAATCTGCAAGAAATATTTTAACTTCTGCTGCTGCTATTATTATTATTATTCATTAAATTATTATTTAAAAACGATTTATGAGCGCCCTGCATCTTCCTGGGCTTGCTTGCTTATTTGATTGATTTAGGGCAATTCTGCCACTTCACCTGAGAAATAAACTAATTCCTAATTATTTAAAAAAATGCCAACTCCGTTAACCTGATGAGCTAACTAAAAGCTCATGAATGCTGTACAAGTAGTCCCTCATTTCTGACCACAACTGAGACCAGAATTTCCAGAATTGTTTAGCAAGGTGATTGTCCAGTGAATCATGCCTATAATTCAAATTAAGATTACAGAAAGGGAAAGCAAGGGCCGTATACAAAAGTGGAAATTTTTGAGATGTCTATACATGAAAAGATATTTTTGTTCTTTAAATTTCACATTCCTTGGTGGGATCATCATTACAAAATATATCAAAATTACATGTCGTTAGATTTAACACAGATTTGCATCCAGGAATAGAAAGTACTGAACGAAACCTTTAAAAAAAAACAAATTGAGGTTACTGTTAAACTTGGAAAATTAAGCTATTAAAACATTAAATACATTTGTTCTTTAAAATAGCTACAGTTTTACCTATCAGAATTTTAGCCAGTCTTACTTAACTTGCAAATTCGCAGCTGTTCTTGAATTTGGAAAACCTTCAGGCCGAAGGGCCTCTCTATGCTTTGATTTTGACATGTCTTAAAAACTGATTTGCACCTAGGCTTTTATGTGGTATGACTGTTTAACGAAGATTCAGTTTAATTCGGTGAAATTTATAAATTTAGTAAACACATAATACAATACAATACAATAATACAATAATACAATAATACAATAATACAATAATACAATAGTAGAGTTGGAAGGGACCTTGGAGGTCTTCTAGTCCAACCCCCTGCCTAGGCAGGAAACCCTATACCGTTTCAAACAAATGGCTATCCAACATCTTCTTAAAGACTTCCAGTGTTGGGGCATTCACAACTTCTGGAGGCAAGCTGTTCCACTGATTAATTGTTCTCACTGTCAGGAAATTTCTCCTCAGTTCTAAGTTGCTTCTCTCCTTGATTAGTTTCCACCCATTGCTTCTTGTTCTACCCTCAGGTGTTTTGGAGAATAGTTTGACTCCCTCTTCTTTGTGGCAACCTCTGAGATATTGGAACAATGCTATCATGTCTCCCCTAGTCCTTCTTTCTCTTAAGCTAAACATACCCAGTTCCTGCAACCGTTCTTCATATGTTTTAGTCTCCAGTCCCCTAATCATCTTTGTTGCTCTTCTCTGCACTCTTTCTAGAGTCTCCACATCTTTTTTACATCGTGGCGACCAGAACTGAATGCAGTATTCCAAGTGTGGCCTTACCAAGGCATTATAAAGTGGTATTAACACTTCACGTGATCTTGATTCTATCCCTCTGTTGATGCAGCCTAGAACTGTGTTGGCTTTTTTGGCAGCTGCTGCACACTGCTGGCTCATATTTAAATGGTTGTCCACTAGGACTCCAAGATCCCTTTCACAGTTACTACTACTGAGCAAGGTATCACCTATACTGTACCTATGCATTCCGTTTTTGTTGCCTAAATGTAGAACCTTACTCTTTTCACCATTGAATTTCATTTTATTAGATAGTGCCCAATGTTCAAGTTTGTCAAGATCCTTCTGTATTTTAAGCCTGTCTTCTGGAGTGTTGGCTATTCCTGCCAGCTTGGTATCATCTGCAAATTTGATGAGTTCCCCATTTATTCCCTCATCCAAATCATTGATGAAGATGTTGAAGAGTACTGGGCCTAAAACAGAGCCTTGGGGTACTCCACTGCATACTTCCCTCCATGTAGATGCAGTTCCATTGAGAACTACACGTTGAGTGCGGTTGGTCAGCCAGTTACGAATCCATCTGGTGGTGATGCTGTCTAACCCACATTCTTCTACTTTATCTAGTAGTAGGTTATGGTCTACCACATCTCAGGAACAAGACTTGGAGAAATTAAGATTTGGATAAAAATTATTTACCACATATTTTGCGCATTCTTACAAGATTTATTTCCATAATTAAGGTTAGTCATATTTGTTGTGGCAGACAATAGAACGTTACATTCCGATTTCTATGAGATAAAATATTCTCCTTGGGATGTTGGACAGTGAACAGCAGAGGCAATGATTAAAAAATAAGAAAAAGAAAAAGGAGGCCAGATATATGTAACTGGTGCTATAAATTATTTTTAAAAATGTTGGAAGCATATATATATATATACAGTCAACCTCATATAACATATATGTGCAACATACAAACCTATCCGAAGATACTTAACCCAAATACTTTGAAAATTGCTGATTGGCACTTTGCATGGCATTTTATTTAAATATTTGAGATTCTCCTTATGCATGGAAGAGCTTATCTGCATGTATATAGAGGAATTATGCATACTTACAAATATTACTATATATACTCCATCCATAGGCTACTAGTTTTGATTCAACTACCTTGTTTTTCATTTAGGAGCATTGGTAATACTTGGTCTCAGCAAAATACTTTAAAAGAATTTATAAAACATGCCGTTTCCAACATTTTACCTACAAGGTACAACAATCCATTGCATCCAATGTGCAGGTACATCGAAAGCATCCTTTAGACTCCCAAGTAGATCCTACCAAATGCTTCGTTTTATCAAAAGGGTCAATGCATGGCCTCTCTAGGGAAGAAAATTCCAATCAGTCTCATCTGACTAGAAGATCAGTATTTATACAGCTTTATCTTTGCATATTGTAAGGCGCCAGAAGTCACCTTTGGGCAACCAATACATTTTATAAATAAATACAAAATATATGCAGCATACGTAGTTGTTGATAATTGAATCCATAAACCTGCACACTATACAGCGCTTCTCAAAAGAGCTATTCTCATTTCTGAGCTTCTTTTTAACATTGGTATTTCTCCATTCTAAATGTAACAGTTACCCTAATTTAAAATTGGATGTGGGGAAAAATTAAATATTACCATTGTGCAATTTTGTTAGTTAGAGGTGGGTTACCAATTGTTTACTACCAGTTTGGTTATGCTTGTGTGGTTCTGCAGCAGAGTGGAGCTTCCCAACACCGCTACTACTGGTTCACCCAATCTGGGCCAAACAAGGAGCCATCCACCCAGTGACGTGCAGTCAGGTGAGGCAGGTGAGGCACAGCCTCACCACTCTCATCATGAAAAAAAAAGTAAAAGGAAAAAGCTGAGCTAGTTGCTGCCTCACCGTGGATGACTCTGCTTAACCTCACTGGTGCTCTCCCTCCCCAAGTGTAGTGACTTCCTCCCCAGGCCCCCATTCATTTCTCTCTCACACACACACAGCTGGATAAAACTATATAAAAATCTAGCCCAGCTTCACTGATTACAAGTTTGAAAAGGCAACGTGGCTCCACCTGCAATCAAACTACACTTGGGGAGGGAGAGCACAAGCGAGCACTGAGGAGACCACAGGAGGAGGCAGGAAGCCAGGCAAAGAGCCATGCTGTAGTACACACACTTCCCCCCAGCCTCTTTCTTTTGGAAGGCTCGGATCAGCTCCCCTCTGGCTTCTCTGCCTCTCCGCTCACCCCAGGCTGCCAGCAGGAGGTGGTGGGTGGGCTTTATTGTGTTCCAGGCATTTCCCTCCCAGACAGCAGGCTGCATTTGCAATGGTGGAGGTGTTTGGGAAAGGCAGCAGGGGAATGGGGGGGGGGATGGCAGAGGAGCTGCTTTCAAGCCACTGGAAAAGATATCCAATCCAACTTTTGTGTGTGGGGGGGTTTGTTTGAGAGTGAGTGAGAGAGGAAAGGGGTAGGAGAGATAGTCCAATCCAACTTCTGTGTGTGTGTGTGTGTGTGTGTGTGTGTGTTTGAGAGAGGGGGAGGAAGGGAGAGAGGGAGGAAGGAGGGGAAGGAGAAGAAAAAGAAAAAGAAAGAAGGAGCAAAGGAGAAAAACAAATGCTGTCGCTTTAAATTGGAACTGAGCATGCCTGGCTGTGGAATTCTGGGAGTTGAAGTCCACAAGTCTAAAAATATTTGAAACTCAGCACTGTGTCAGTGCCTCACCAGTCATAAACCTCACCGCACGTCACTGCATCCACCTCTGGTTAGTGAAAACATTTACATTGCTATCCATCCTACAACTAATTCTGTGCAGCTTCCAATCAAAATTTAAAACAGGACAGAAACCATAGTAAAATTATAAAAATGAACATGTTACACATTACTATTTCTTTGACGTGATTTTCATTTTTGTCATTCACATTTTATTTTGTCCCTCCTTTAGCATCCCTTCTCCAATGATTCTATTCTACCATTTCTTCGATTTTAATGTAACTCTTGCATTTCTCAATTCATTTAGTATTGGTTACCGGCAATTAAGGCCCACAAGAGTGCCTTTTGGGCAATGGCAGATAAACCCACTGTCATCGGGTAAACCCATGTTTCAGCAGGATTAACTATCGGATCCTCTGATGAATCAAGAAATACAAGAGTTCAGAGGGTGGGGCTGACGTCGCTATGACACGACATGCAATTTTGGAGCTCCAGGATTGCTGTCGATATCTATGCTACTGGACGGTCCTTTTTGACCTAAACCGTCCCGTAGAGATGGTCCTGGAGAAGGGCACATTCCCCCGATCTCAGGGACATTGCAAAATCCCTCGTTGATCCAGGAGAAGCTCTTTTTTCCAGCAAAAGAGAAGCAGCCATTAAAGCTGCAGAAGGTTGGAACAGCCCCTGAATGGAAGAAAAGCAGAATAGAGTGTGTATCGAAATGGTGAGACAAATTTTTATTATTAGAGAAGAGAACACCCCAAAAGACTTAGAGTAAAATTAAAATTGAAGGCAGAAGAGAGCAAGTGGTGGATTAAGCCTGAATTAAATTTAGTGTGTTATCTTTTTTGTATTTTGCTTTTTTATGGATGGAACTTTTACAAATGCCTCTTACTTTTTAAATTGGACTGGTTTCTTTTTTCCCTCTTCTTCTATTTTTCTTGTTTTTTCATATTTGTGGATTATGATTTTCTTCCTTTTCTTTTTACAATGCTCAGCTGGTTTTTTTTGCTTTTCAGCACTTTTCTTTCTTTCTTAAAGTTCGGAATTTAAAGAGAGGGGTAGAGGCAGAGGAAAAAGAAGCAACACTGCCATCTGGAGGCTGGAGGCTTGGAAACATCGTTTTTAAAATCTACTTTGAACATTTGACTCATATCTAATATGTCACGGCTCTTGATTTTGTTTATTAAAAGAGATAGTGGGAAGTTTACGGATAGTTTATGCAGGTGCTCTTCTGGATTGCTATCAATAGCTGGACTGCTATGATCTTTATGAGATATGCAAGGAACAACAAGGTGCCAAGAGAAGTCCACATAAGACTTATCAAGAAAACAATTAGAATACAAATACCACAAATGGCAAGAGATATAGGACTGCATTACTACTGGAAGGATACAGGACGAAGAAATGAAATGTTAGAATAAAAATTAAGTTAAAGTTAGTTAAATTTAGAGTATTGTGTATAAAATAAAGTAATAAGAGTTATAGCTAAATAAATGATTAATAATGATAATAATGCACACACACACACACACACACACACACACACACACACACTTGATTGATTATATGAAATTTTATATAAATTGTAAGTGAGGACTACGGAGAGGATGCCTAAAAGCTTTGTTATAAAAGATAAATAATTATATACAGAATAGAACATAAACATGTAATACTACTTCAGGATGATGTAAATATTATAATATAAATTTACCTTAAAATTAGAGTATTTTACATAAAAACAATGTAATAATAGCTACAGTCAAATGAATGTTTAATAACCATAATAATTGTATGCATGTAGGTATGTATGTGTATGTATGTATATATATACATACGATGATGATATGAGTTTTTATGTAAATTGCAAGTGAAGAATATTGTCTGAAAGCATAAAAGTTTTGTAACCAATCTACACACTGTAAGTAATGGGAGAAAGATTTTTATTTTGTGTGTTTTTATTTTGTGTATGCTTTATGCTTGTCTAAAAATAAAAACTATTTTATAAAAAAAGAAATACAAGAGTTATACTAATATCAAAGAAATAGCAGAATAGAATATTTAAAGAAAGGAAAGGAGGGACAAATAATATTAAAAAACCACAATGACAAATAATAGTAGAATTATCTTGGTTTGATTTATCCCATTTCTATTGTCCCTTTGTCAGTTGTCCAGTGGTGGGTTCGGATTCCATTCCAATCGGTACGATTGGAACTCTCCCGGAGTTAACCATATGCATGCGCGGTGCATGCATGCATTGTAATGTCAAATGACGCTTCTGCAAGCCTTCGTGACACCCCAGCTGCTTGGCAGAGCATTGCGCAGGCACCATGCGTCCGTGCATGTGCCAGAAATGCCAAAAATTAAGTTAAGAGGATGGAGTCCTACTGAACTTCAAGGGGCAGCGTGTTCCAAAGGGAGGGACTGCCAATCTTTCTTCTTAAAGTGGAGTAGAGTTGAGGGAAGTGTCAACACAGTTACATTAAAACGTTTAGCCATCGCCCAAAACTTTCTGTTTCTGCCCAAAATGCATTCAAAAGGATATTATTGATATTAGACGGTGATTAAAGTACATATTCAAATGCTGAGAGAATAGGTGGGCCTCATTGAGTGACTGCCTCATTTAGCAAATGTTTACAGTTATGAGTTTCCAGGGGAAGTATAACAAACTAAAGGTGAGCTATTTTTAACACAACCTAGAGGAATGGAGGAATAAGAGACTTTCTGCATTTCAGCTCTAGGGATCCCAGTTTAACATGTGGTTGGGATTGATTGGAGCTGGTTGGATTAAAGAACATATTCAAATGCTGAGAGAATAGGTGGGCCTCATTGAGTGACTGCCTCATTTAGCAAATGTTTACAGTTATGATCTTTCAGGGGAAGTATAACAAACTAAAGATGGGTCTATGAAACTGCAGCTGATGACTGTGGTAGAGTCCAAGGCAGTGGTGGGTTTCTACCGGATCGCACCGGATCGTGCGAACCGGTTGAAGAATGAACCCGGAAGTAATTTCCGGCCCCACCCCCTTGGCGTTTTTTTTTTGCATCGGGGCTGACTCCCCGCCGCCACTGCTGTTCCTTGTCTTCTGGCCCGTTTCCCAACTGGCCTTTCCTCGCTTGGAGGGCTTTGGAGGGAAGCTTCTGCAGAAGCCCGGGTGAGTGACAACAAGTTCCCGCCGTTACGAAGTCTCGGAGGCTGTAATTTTCTGAGCTGTGCGCGCGCGCCTGTTTTCCACGGCGTGGAGCAGCAGCGAGGCTCTGCGAGGCCGGCAATGACTCAGGATGCCATCCGGGAAGACGAGGAACGCGAGGGGGGACCGTTGACGGCCTCCGCAATCATCGCTCGCCTCGCAGAGCCTCGCTGCTGCTCCACGCCGTGGAAAACAGGCGCGCGCGCACAGCTCAGAAAATTACAGCCTCCGAGGCTCAGAACGCTTCGGAGGGAAGCTTCTGCATAAGCCCGGCCGAGTGACAACAAGTTCCCGCCGTTACGAAGTCTCGGAGGCTGTAATTTTCTGAGCTGTGCGCGCGCGCCTGTTTTCCACGGTGTGGAGCAGCAGCGAGGCTCTGCGAGGCGAGCGATGATTGCGGAGGCCGTCAACGGTCCCCCCTCACGTTCCTCGTCTTCCCGGATGGCATTTGGAGTGATTGCCGGCCACACAAACCTCGCTGCTGCTCCACGCCGTGGAAAACAGGCGGGCGCGCACAGCTCAGAAAATTACAGCCTCCGAGGCTTCGTAACGGTGGGAACTTGTTGTCACTCGGCCGGGCTTATGCAGAAGCTTCCCTCCAAAGCCCTCCAAGCGAGGAAAGGCCAGTTGGAAAAGGGGCTTTGCTCCTGCTCCGGGCTGGAGGCTTCCCTCCGAAGTCTTAGGATGTTCTGAGGAGCCCCCCAAGGAAAAACGCCGCTGCCAGGTAGTTAAAAGTACCTCTCTGATTCTGTCAGACTCTGTCAGTCTCTCTCTGATTCCCTCTCTCACTCCCTCTCTGTTCCTCTCTCTCTCTGTCTGTCTGTCTCACTCACACACACACACACACTGTGGTCACCTTGTTGAGTGTTCCAATCACATTTGAAACACTAAACAACTGGCCTGCATTTATGGTATTTTGCAGCATTCTGCAGTCATAGGACCAAAATATATGGTTAAAAGCATATTTCCATTATAACATCCCAAGCTGCTTCATAATTAGCTGGTTAATACAAATATGATTGGCTACACAACACACAACAACAACAACAACAATAATAATAATAATAATAATAACAACAACAACAACAACAACAACAACAATCATAGACATCACAATACCAGGTGATAGCAGGGTCAACGAGAAGGAACATGAAAAAATCGCGAAATACCAGGACTTAAAAATTGAAATTCAACTATTATGGCACACTATTATGGTAATTGGCACACTGGGTGCTATTCCAAAAGCATTATTGGAATAGTGGAATTACATTTAAAACAGTTAAAACTTGACAAAACCACCATCAGTCAAATGCCAAAAAGCTGCACTGCTTGCATCTGCACATATATTATGAAAATACGTTATGATGTCCTAGGTCCCTGGATGGGGCCCGACTAGTAATCAATGCCAAATCCGGCGAAACAACTGGCCACTGTGATGCAATATAATAATAATAATAATAATAATAATAATAATAATAATAATAATAATAATAATAATAATAATAATAATAATAATAATAATAATAATAATAATAATAATAATAATAATAATAATAATAATAATAATATCAAGCGAGGAATTTTCCAGGGTGATTCACTTTCACCTATTCTCTTCATCATCGCGATGATCCCACTATCAGTAATCTTTAAAAAAATGAAATTAGGCTACCAAACAGCCAAAAAAGCTGAAAAAAATTCACATTTATTATATATGGATGATTTGAAACTCTATGGAAAGTCAGAAATAGAAATCCAATCACTGACAAACACAGTCCGAGTATTCAGCACCGATATTTCAATGCAGTTTGGCATGGAAAAATGTGCCACTGTATCCATAAAAAGGGGCAAAATCACTACATATGAGGGAATTGAAATGCCCAATGGCCAACTAATTAAATGCAATGAAAATGAAGCCTACAAATACTTAGGCATTCTGCAGTTGGATAACATCAAGCATGGAGAAGTAAAAACTATTGTCAGGGGAGAGTACACCAACAGAGTTAGGAAAATTTTGAAATATAAATTGAATGGTGGAAATACAATCAAGGCCATAAACACCTGGGCAATACCAGTTATAAGATACACAACTAGTATAGTTAACTGGACACAAGCTGATTTGGACATTTTGGACCGAAAAACCAGGAAACTAATGACAATGCACTACAGTTTACATCCACGTGGTGATATTGATAGACTATACCTACCCCGAAAATCAGGTGGCAGAGGATTATTACAAGTGAAGCAAATTGTTGAAGAAGAAAAACATGCACTGGCTGATTATTTAAAAGAAAGTCAAGAACATCTATTAATCAAAGTAAAGAACACAAATCTATTGAAGGCCCAACAGACGAAAGAAGAATACAGAAAAGATGTGATAAAATTAAGAATGGAGAGTTGGCAGAACAAAGCATTGCATGGCCAATTTCTGGAAAAAATACAAGATAAAGTGGACAGTGAAAAAACTTGGTTATGGTTAACAGCAGGTACATTAAAGAAAGAAACAGAGTCACTAATCCTGACTGCGCAAGAACAAGCTATCCGCACAAATGCCATTAAGGCCAAAATCGAAAAATCCTCTGATGATGCCAAATGTAGACTTTGCAAAGAGGCTGATGAAACTGTTGACCACATACTCAGCTGCTGTAAAAAAATCGCGCAGACTGACTATAAAATGCGGCACAATTCAGTGGCACAAATGATCCACTGGAATTTGTGCAAAAATTATAATATTAAAACAGCAACAAACTGGTGGGAACATAAGCCTAAAAAAAGTCATCGAGGGTCAGATGGTCAAGATCTTGTGGGATTTTTGCATACAAATGGATAAAATACTGGCACATAATACACCAGACATCACACTGGTTGAGAAAAATAACGTTACAATCATAGACATCGCAATACCAGGTGATAGCAGGGTCGCCGAGAAGGAATGTAAAAAAATTGCGAAATACCAGGACTTAAAAATCAAAATCCAACGATTATTGCACAAACCAGCAGTGGTAATTCCAGTGGTAATTGGCACACTGGGTTCTATTCCAAAAGCACTGGAATTACATTTAAAACAGTTAAAACTTGACAAAGTCACCATCAATCAAATGCAAAAAGCTGCACTGCTTGGAACTGCACGTATATTACGAAAATACGTTACGACATCATAGGCCCAGGATGGGGCCCGACTAGTAATCAATGCCAAATCTGGCGAAACAACTGGCCGCTGTGATACAATCGAATAATAATAATAATAATAATAATAATAATAATAATAATAATGATGATGATGATGATGATGATGATGATGATGATGATGATGATGATGATATGATATGATAATGATAATGATCATCATCATCATCATCATCATCATCATCATCATCATCATCATCATCTCATGAGCTACTTACCACACCTAAAGGCTGTGAATCTCACCAAAGATTACATCATCATCATCATCATCATCATCATCATCATCATCATCATCATCATCATCATCATCATAGAAGTTAAAATATTTCTTGCAGATTTTGAATAGGCAGTCTTTGACTTACTTAGTGTCTTCATTCTATTCCTTGTCTTGTATTTCAAAGTTATTGGGATCTAAAAGGTATTGGAATCAGTCATCAGTCCCAGCATAGTTGAAGCTGCATTCCTTCCCCTGTGAAATAGCTGATATAGCTCAGAGCTACCTTGTCAGAAAATAAAGTGCTCAAGGTAAAACAGATGACGGCATTTGAAGCAACCTAAGAGGAAATATTTATGTACTTTCACATTGCAGCAGGAAAATGCACAGGAAAATAAAATTTGCAACTGAAAGTCAGTAAAGGCAGATGTGTCTTTTTTCTACCCCAAAACATGGTTCAAGCTTCTAGTGATGGAATAACCAGGCAAGGCAGTTTGTGGTGTTATCTGACTAAGGCAAAGTAAACTAGTGATCTCTATGATTGAATTTGGGTCCATCAACCAAATCATGCTATCAACTTGAATTAAATTATTCTATATAAGCAACTTATTATTCCGTAGACTTTATTACAAATCATTTAACTACTCTAAGGAAAGAGAACCACTGGGGCAAGGCATGATGATTGTCCAAGGACCAACCTGGAAACAAGCTAAATATGGATCTGGTAGATGGATACAGACTAGAAGAACAATATTCTAGGAATAACTATCCATATGAAGCTTTTCTCAAGAATATAAAAATGTCTTGAGACCAAAATATGTGAGTACCAGAGCTTATTTGGAAGAGGAACATTCATGAATTAAGTCCATTGAATGAGTTGCTTGAAGGAGATCCTTATGGACTGGTAGGTTCTTTCCCAGAAAGATTTTATGGTCATAATAGGGCACTTGGAAAAGAACCAAAGCTTGTTTAGAAATCCATTTGCCAGATGTAAAATGGTTAATATTTTTATTGGCTATAAATATACTTTTGGTATTTGCCATTCTTTGTGTATTTTACTTTGTGTTTGGGCTGAGCAAGTCCATTTGAAAAGACATTGTGGTACTTAAGCTATTACAGACTGACGTGTTCCTGGAGCCTATGAGGAAACTTCCAGTAGTTTCTTCTAGTGAAATTGTTGGGCTTTTGTGTATCAAATATTTGAGAAATGCCTAATTTGACGTTGCTGCCGGTGATCTCATCTATCACACACATACAGGGCCCGACACACGAGGGAGGACACACCATGGACCTTGTTTTTGTCTCTGGCCAGTGGTTGAGTGATCTGGGAGGAGGGAACGTAACCATCACTCCCCTGTCATGGTCAGATCACTCACTCCTCAGACTCGACTTCCCTGGTGCTACTCCCCGCTGCGGGGAGGCGGAACCTGAAAACACTAGATGGTTCCGCCCCAGGTGCCTGATGTAACCAGATAGGTTCCAGACGGAGCTTGGGCCACCTCCTGCAACCCTGACCCGCCCTCGGGTAGAGGACCTGGTGGTCGCGTGGAATAATGCGACTACCGGGGCCTTGAACCGGGTGGCGCCTTTGCGGCCTCTCTGGCGGCAACGATCCACCCTGGCCCCTTGGTTTACTGAGGAGCTAAGGGTGATGAAACGTCGTAAGAGATGCCTAGAGAGTCGTTGGAGATCCTCCCGTTTCGAATTTGACCGAACACAGGTACGAGCCCATTTAAGGACGTACCTTGTGGCACTGAGAGCGGCCAAACGTCAATATTGTGCCGCTCTCATTGCATCCGCAGAGAACCGCCCTGCCGCCCTGTTTCGGGTGTCCCGCTCCCTCTTGTTCCAGAGGCCGCGGGAGGCCCCTTTACAGGGTAGGGCAGAGGAGTTTGGGAAATACCTGCAGGATAAAATCGCTCAAATCCGGAAGGATTGGGTCCCTGTCAGTGGTCCTATGGAGACGTCCGTGGCGAGTCTTGAGACTTCGATCTGGGAGGAGTTTGACTTGGTTGCCATCGAGGATTTGGACAGAGTGCGTGGACGACTGCGACCCACCACATGTTTATTGGACCCGTGCCCCTCCTGGCTTGTACTGGCATCCTGGGAGGTTACACGTGACTGGCTCCTGGGCCTAGTGAACGCTTCGCTGAGTGAGGGGTCTCTCCTGGCCTCTTTGAAAGATGAAGCCTATAAATACTTAGGCATTTTGCAGTTGGATAATATCAAACATGGAGAAGTAAAAACTATTGTCAGGAGAGAGTACACCAACACAGTTAGGAAAATTTTTTAAATAATCAGCTAGTGCATGTTTTTCTTCTTCAACTATAATAATAATAATAATAATATTAATAATAATAATAATAATAATAATAATAATAATAATAATAATAATAATAATAATAATAATAATAATAATAATAATAATAATAATAATAATAATAATAATAATAATAATAAAAATAAAAATAATAAAAATAATAAAAATAATAAAAATCACCATCAGTCAAATGCAAAAGGCCGCACTGCTTGGATCCGCACACATATTACGAAAATACGTTACGACGTCATAGGCCACTGGGTGGGGCCCGACTAGTAATCAATGCCAAATCCGGCGAAACAACTGGCTGCTGTGATACAATTCTGTTGATGCAATAATAATAATAATAATAATAATAATAATAATAATAATAATAATAATAATAATAATAATAATAATAATAATAATAATAATAATAATATACGATTGTATCACAGCGGCCAGTTGTTTCGCCGGATTTGGCATTGATTACTAGTCGGGCCCCACCCAGGGACCTAGGACGTTGTATTTTCGTAATATACGTGCAGATCCAAGCAGTGCAGTTTTTTTCCATTTGACTGATGGTGATTTTGTCAAGTTTTAACTGTTTAAAATGTAATTCCAGTGCTTTTGGAATAACACCCAGTGTGCCGATTACCACTGGAATTACCACTGCTGGTTTGTGCCATAATCGTTGGATTTCAATTTTTAAGTCCTGGTATTTCGCGACTTTTTCATGTTCCTTCTCGACCCTGCTATCACCTGGTATTGCGATGTCTGTGTGTTATGTCTGTTATGTGTGATTTCTGTTGTGTTATGCGCTAGTATTTTGTCTGTTTGTATATGAAAATATGTATATACATATGTATATGAAAATCAGACATGTTTTCATGTTCCTTCTCCTCGACCTTGCTATCACCTGGTATTGCGATGTCTGTGTGTTATGTCTGTTATGTGTGATGTCTGGTGTGTTATGCGCTAGTATTTTGTCTGTTTGTATATGAAAATCCCACAGGATCTTGACCCTCTGATTTTCGGTGACTTTTTCAGGCTTATGTTCCCACCAGTTTGTTGTTGTTTTAATATTATAATTTTTGCACAAATTCCAGTGGATCATTTGTGCCACTGAATTGTGCCGCAATTTATAATCAGTTTGTGTGATTTTTTTACAGCAGCTGAGTATGTTGTTGTTGTTGTTGTTATTGTTCTTGTTGTTGTTGTTGTTGTTACCACCTTTTTTGGCAACAATTGTTAAATGAATTATTGCCGTTCTTAACTGAGTCTGGCTTTCCATGTTGACTTTGATTGCTGAAAGGCGATGGGGAAGATTGCAAATCCCATGACTCCAACCATTGTAAACACCATGTCATGCCAGTGCCCACTGCATGAATTTGATCCTGTGATCGTGGGAATCCTAGGATGGTTGCAAATGCAAGGACTGGTTGTAAGACATTTCCTTCACTACCAGTAACTTTGAATGGGCACTAAGGAGATGGTTTTGAAACAAGGACTACATGTAATGGGCAAAAGGCTATAGGCAGAATGAGAAGACTTATCAAAAACTGAAAATATTATCAATAATTGAAATGAAAGTTACAGAAAGGGAAAGCAAGGACTATTTACAAAAGTGGAATTTTTTGATATTTCATCTGTATATGAAAATATATTTTTGCTCTTTAAATAAGTCATACCAAGCTATGGTACATCATTTTGTAGTATGGTGACCAAAATTGGTTACAGTATTCTAGGTGTGGTCTTACTTGGCTTTCATACAGAAGTATTAAGACTTCATGTGACCTTGATTCTATGCCTCTGTTTATACATCCCAGGGTTGTTTTACCTTTTTTGGCTGCTGCTGCACACTGCTGGCTCGTATTGCACTGATCATCCTTTAGGACTCCAAAGTCCCTCTCATAGATTTTGAGCCAGGTCTCTCCTAATCTGTACCTATACCTTTGATTTTTCCTGTCCCTCTGTCCAATTTTTTGTACTTGTCCTTTTTGTCTTTCAGTTTATCAGAAGGATCTCTGTGCAGCCATGCTGATTTCTTCTTGAATTTCTGTTTTCTTTTTTTTTGTTATTGTTTCCTCATAGGCTCCAGGAAGTTTCCTCATAGACTCCAGGAAGTTTCCTCATAGGCTCCAGGAACAGATCAGTCAGTAATAGCTTAAGTACCACAATGTCCTTTCAAATGGACTTGCTCAGCCAAACACACAGTAAAATACATGGGACAATCCATTACCTATTATGTACTGAAGAATCCTCTGAGCTTCCGTAAAGTACTTAAAGAATGACACATACCAAAAGTATATTTATATCCAATAAAGATGTTAACTCTTTTACATCTGGAAATGAAATGGTTGCTGCCAGTGTTATTACCGGTTCACAACCCGCATGCAACCTTTGTGTGCACTCACTTTGCTCGCCACTTGCACTGTTTGAGGTAAATTGTTCTTTACGCAGACCACCTGAAAACTGAATTGCACACTCTCACAAGAGCCTGTGGCTTAGTGGGTAATACATCTGCCTAATATGTAATACAGCCTAGGTTCGATTCCCAGTAAGGATATGGCTAGCTGATGAGAGCTAAATAGCTTGAAATAGATCTATACTAGTCTCCCTTTATTTATTTATCAGCACAAATGCAACACAAATGTAACAAAGGCAACATAAAAGATGGTTTTCTGCCTGGATGGTCTCCTTGAGTGAACCGAAAGTCAGAAAAGGGAAGCAGTGTGCTCCCTCCCATATTTGGGCATACCAGGGGTTGTGACACAATACATATATACATACATAAGCATTCTGGACTTAATTTGCATTAACAGTCATGAAATGATAGAAAAGGTTGATGTTACTGGAATTCAGCATATTATAAGCTCAAGCAATAGAATAAAGGATCTTGTGTTTTACGAGAGATGATTTGAACAAACAGATAATGTTTAGAAAGGATTCTGTGGATCAAAATCTCAAGGGAAAACAATCCAAGAAGCTTGAGATACCTTGGAAAATGAGAATATAAAAGCCCAGTCTAGCACAATTCCAGTGAAAAATAAAAATAAGATATTCCAGAAAATGCAGCATGCACAAAGAAATCTTTGTTAACCTGAAAGACAAAAAGAACGAGTATGAAAAGTGAAAGAAATGCATATAACTAAGGCAGAATATTAGCATATAACCCAAACTTGCAAAGATAAAGTCAGGAAAGCCAAGGCTCAATATGAACTAAGACTGAGGAAGATAGAAGACTCATCCTTATGAGAGCCAATTAAATAGTAGGATATTGGATCTTATCTCCCTCTATTATATTCTTCAACTTGGTGTGGACTCATTTTAAGAATAGCAGGATAGAGATTTTAAAAATTATAGAAAATACTATGGGAGGTAGTTTATTTAGAATAACCCTAAATGGGAACGGATAGGTTGGTCAACAAAAATTATCTGTTTTTACTTAAAGGTCAAGAAGCAATAAAGGAAAGGTATGGAACCACATGCATAGCACCACTTCAGAAGAGAGATTTCAAAAAAGTGAGATTTAGAAGACCACAAAAATGCAGTTCTGCAAAAATGCATCAAGAATAAGAATGTGTTCAGAATGTGGAGAGTATCACCATTATTTCACAAGTCATTGGAAGAGCCACCTGAAATCTAGAGCTCCCTTTCCAGCTGTTTTAATAAGAGTTCATTATTTTACTGAGAAGATCAGGGACACAGATTGTTTTGTTTGTAAATATTGCAGAGCCTGGTGGTCTGTTACAAAAAAGACAGGACCAAATCCTCTCAGGGTGGATTTGGAGGGTGGATTTGGAGGGGAAAACCCTCCCACCACTAAATGTAAACTGTATCTACTTTACAGGAACAAAGGGTCTCAAACTACAAGATTAATGGTTAGAAGTTATGCCCCAAGCAACTGCATACTGGTATACAGAACACTCATGGTATGGTAGGCATGCAAATTAGAAAAACATACACTAGGCAATTTCTTATTCCTACTCTACTTTGTGCTACCCCATACCACCTGTACAAACTTCTCTGTTTTCCTACAAGCTTCAATGAAACAAAAGGAGCAAAAGTGCTTTTGAAGTTGTATTTTTAAAAAAATGTTCTAAAAGCTTTGATGGAGGGGGGTGTTGGGTTGGCATAGGAAGGCAGCAGTTTTATACTTACAAAGCATGGTACCTTTACTTATGTATGTTTGTAGATCAAGCTACTAGAGAAACTGGCTAACTCAGGGAGGGTGTTGATTTTTCAACCCATTGGGAATTACGGGCACCAGCCCTGGGAAAGTCTTCCATTGGCAGGGATAAACCTTCCCCCAAAGGAAACAACACTAGATGAACTAATATTTATTGTAAAGCAACATTAACAGAAGCTTGGAAGTCTGGAAGTACAAACTTCCCGCCGCCACTTTTAACCATCTGAACAATCCTAATTCCCCCCCCCCCCCAAACCTTTACATTACTGGGAGCTCATGTCTTTCTTGTCTGTTTTCAACATTGCATGTCTTCACTTCCTTCCCCAAAGAAGGCAATGTTTCTAAGCCACTGTGGACCAGAGTTGTTCGAGATGGCAAAGGACTTATCTGAGCCAACACCACTCCATTCAGTTACTTGGTTGGTGCTACAACAGACGCTGTGAACGCACTATGCTCCCAGACTGTCTAAATACATGTAGAGGCATGAATTCAACCTCCGGTACCAAGGAAGGGGAAACAACCAACCAATATGTTGCCGCCCTTCGAAAGGCTGCCGCATACTGCGAGTTCAGAGACCTGGATGAGCTCCTCCTAGATCGCATTATATGTTGTGTTTGGGATGTTAACTTACAAAGGAGGCTGCTGGCCAAAACCAACCTTACTCTCCAGATCACCCTAGATGAAGCCAGAGTTACTGAGACCTTGACCTGTAATGGAAGCATTACAGAGACAAAGCAGCCCGAAGAGAGAGCGCAAAACCAACGATGTGCATCACAAGAACACAGAGCCAGAAGCGTCAGATAGAGATGATGACATCTACTACATATGACGATACTGACCACAAGGAATTGGCACCAAAGTTCAAATCGCATTCTCCGCCCTGCACCAGCTGAGCACCAGATATTGGCTTGCCATTTCCGGAATGCCATCTGCCAGCATTGCAAGCAAAAGGACACATCACTATAGTCTGCAGGAACAAGTTTCCCATAGCGACCAGAGAGCCAAGAAACCAAGCAGTGTACCTGAAGCCACCGAGACGAGTTACATGGCATCCACGACCAAGACAGCTAGAGGGAGCCACCTGCACAATGTATCAGACAACCATCCAACCATCAGTCAAACCTGCATAATGCAAGCTGAAAAGCTGAGAGTCACAGTCCTCCTTAAGGGATCCCCATGTTTCATTGAGATGGATACGGAGTCATCACTAACCATTATGTCCTGGACTCCACTTAAAATGATCGTCCCCAACTTGAAGAGGCACAAGCTGCGGATCCCAGACATACACCTAAATGACTACTAAGGAAAGCAAGTCCTGGTTCTTAGACAAGGCACATTCTGAGTGCAATACAAGTCTTTCAATGGACTGCTTCCTGTAAGCAGGAAGCGGTGCCCTGCAAAGCCTCCTATGGATGGACTGGTTCAAACCCTTGGGCCTTGAGGTGACCAGATCAATGCCATCTGTGACAACAGCACCAAAGAACTCCTTAAGGAGTTCGAGAACATCTTTGGCACCGGTCTTGATAAGTATGTGGGGACCCTCATATCTTTTAACTTGGACCCCAACGTAGCCCCGATTAGGCTGAAACCCAGGAGAATGCCTTTCACACTCCGACCAAAAATTGATGTGGAATTGGACAAGCTAATTGGCCAAGGAATCCTAGAGCTGGTAAATCATGCACGCTGGGGGAACCCTATAGTGACTCTGGTCAAGCTCGATGGGTCAGTCTGCATCTGCGCAGACTATAAGTGTTCAATAAATAAAGCCTTACAACAAAGCACTTACCTTGTACCCATTCTACAGCACTTACTACATTCGCTAGGCCCCAGAAAAGTTTTTGCTAAGTTGGACATGGGGCAGGCATACCAGCAGTTGCCTGTAGATGCCGCTATGGCAGAGGCCCAAACCATTGTGATGCATAGGGGTGCCTTTAAATGCACCCGGCTACAATTCGGTGTTAGTATTGCCCCTGAACTTTTCCAAAGCGTCATGGAATGATTTTTGCAGTGGATACCTGGAGTTGTCCCCTAGTTTGACGACATCTTGGTATCAGCTGAAAACATGGATCAACTTTTTAAATGACTTAGGGCTGTTTTGACCATAATTAGTGAAAAGAGTCTCCGCCTTAAGAAAGAGAAATGCCAAATCAATGCCGAGGGTTGAATTCCTAAGGTACCTCATTGATGGCTCAGGGATTCACCCCACAAACAAAAAAAATTAAAGCCATCCAGGACACCCCCATACTTCACAAACAGACCGAGCTCCAGGCATTCCTCGGACTCTTTAACTTCTAAAGCATTTTTCTTAAACAGAAGGCTATGGTTGCTGAAATTATGCATTGGCTCCTCAGCAAGAAGACAACATAGACTCGGGGCAGTGCTGAGGCTGCCACATTTGCTGCAGTGAAAAAACTACTGTCAGTGGACACATTCCTGGTCCAGTACAACCAGACTCTGCCACTTGTGCTGACTTGTGATGCCTCACCTTTTGGCATCAGGGCTGTCCTCAGCCACTGCATGCCTAACAGAACAGAGGCACCCATTGCATACTACTCAAGGACTCTGTCAGCTGCTGAGAGAAACTACAGCCAACTGGACCATGAAGCTCTGGCTGCGGTAGCTGGTATCGAATGGTTCCGTGAACACTTATATGGCTATGATTTTGAAATCATCATGGACCCTAAACCACTTCTGGGACTACTGGCTGGGGACCAACCTACACCTGCTTCACTGTCACCATGGATGACCCGTTGGACTATTTTCCTTGAAGCATACAGTTACTGCCTTATACACAGACCAGGTACCACATTGGGGCATGCTGACACCCTCAGCCAGTGCCCACTATTAGAACTGCTTCCTGATCTGACTCCCAAGACACCAGTTCTACTCATAGACTGCCTGGAGGCTGGTCCTGTCTCCTCCAGGGAAGTCACCCACCACTCAGCTAAAGACCAGATTCTGAAACAGGTTTTGAACTGGGTGTGGAGGGTGTGGCCCAAGGACCAATTGGGCCAAAGTTTAAAATGTTTTTTGTTAAACGGGATGAACTGTTCATTCTTAATGGTTGTTTATTGTGAGGCGGGGGGGACCGGGTCATTATTCCAGCCAAGCTATGAGTTGCAGTATTAAAGGCATTGCACGTAGGGAATGGTCCGGATGAAATCTTTGGCCAGGATTTACATATGGTGGCCTAATATGGACAAGGAGATTGAGGAATGGGTGGCTACCTGCACACCATACCAGGAGTCCATACCAGCCCCTCCCCCGAGGTACCCGCTAAGGAGTGGGAGCAAGCACCGTGGTCTAGGGTGCACATTGACTTTGCTGGCCCATTTCATAGCCAAACATTCATGGTAGTTGTGGACACATAATTGAAATGGCTCCTTATGACCACCACCATGGCAAAAGCAGTCATCAAGGCACTATGGAGACTGTTTTCCACTCACAGCCCATCCGATTTCTTGGTCTCTGACAATGAGCCCCAATTTATGGCCATGCAATTTAAGACCTTCCTAGCAGCACAGGGAATCAGGCATGCCCTGGTCACTCCATTCCATCCAGCCTGTAATGGACAGGCAGAGAGAATAGTGCAATCCGCTAAAGAAGCCCTATCCAGGATGTGGCCAGAGTTGATCAATTTCTATTAATTCAACACATGACAACAAGTGCTGCCATTGGGAGAAGCCCTTCCGAGCTTCTAATGGGTCGTCAGCTAAGGTCGCACTTAGACCAGTTATACCCAAAGTACACTGCCATAACACCATCTGATTCAAACAGCAAGGTTAGACATTTTAGCATAGGGGATTGAGTTTACACCCACAACTATGCTGGAGGATCACTCTGGGTTCCTGCCATGGTCACAGGTATTACCGGACCTCGCTCATACCAAGTGGAGCTTGAGGTCAAACTTGGAGTAGGCACATTGACCAACTCCGTAGCCGTCCCTCTGAATCCAAGCTCAGGAAGCCAGAGGTAATTCATGCACAAGTTAGCCAAAGCCCTACCCTAATGGAGCACAACTTCACTCCTTCCACAGACATTTGAAACCCGAAGGTACCGGGGGACTTATCTGTTGAGGGTGCATGGTCGCAGCAAGTTCCAAGTGATCCACTTCTAGAAACTCCAGCCACACCCTGTGAAAAGTACCAGGAGTTTCCACCAGGCGAAGAAACAGAAGCAAAAGTTTCGTCCGACCTGAGTAAAAATCTGGCGCCGACTGAACTGCACAAGTTTGGGCAAGGCATCAAAACACCTGCCTACCTGTGTGACTACGTAACAAGTTGGATGAACCCAATGAAGAGGGGAGGGGTGTTAAGTACTTTGAATGGGTTAAGTACTTTGAATGCATGTAGTTTCCACCAAGGTCAGCTGCTACCATCTGGAACTCATTTAAATCTGATTGGCCGAAGGCCTTGCTGGCACCCTATAAAAGGGCTGCTGCTGGACAGGACCTTCGCTGGATTGTAGATAGCAGTCACTGAATAAAGAGCTGTTCTTACTGAGCCTGAGTCTGCCTCCTCCGTTCACCCTATCTAACATATGTCTGAGTGTCTGGACGGTGACAGTCTGTGGGCAGGAATACTCAGGATGATGTCCCCTTCAGCTTCGCTATCCACTTTCACTTTCCCTCTCCATGCTGGGTGGGCAGAAGTAGCAGTGCCTGAGTGATGAGTTCCTCCCGGGGTCCCGCTCGCTTCTGTTGCTCTGAATTCTCCAGCCCGGCAGCAGGTGGAGGACAGTGGTGAGTGAGGGAATGGGCACAGAGCTGAGAGAGCTGCCTTCCTCTACCTTCCTGGGCCGGTGCGGGTTCCCCCGGTTCTTGAGGTAGCTTGACTGCAAGCAGGAGTGACAGTCTTCCGCTAGCCTACAACTCCAATGCCTTGGCTGGTAAGAAAGTGCTACCCGCTTATTCACTGGATGACAAAAGGCAGTGCCTACCTGCCCATCCCCCTCGCCTTTTATCCTGAGCAGCACAAAAAACACAAGCAGTCCATGGGGAAAGGAAAGCAATAGTCCCTCCAGCTTCCAAAGATAGTTCTATGGGATCCCATCTTGGTTATAGTTAAGATAGTGTACAGGAGGCCAGAAATGGAGAGTCAAGGAGGAATGGGTGGGAGGAAAAAGTAGCTTTCCCAGCCTGGCCACTGTTTCTGCTTTTTCCACTTTTTCTGCTCCCTATTTGAAATGAGTTAGAGCCGGATGGAACTATATTTAACTTGCTTTCCTTTCTACCTTCTTTAAACCTACCTAAACTTTGACCACACTAGGTTTCATCCCTTTAATCTGGTTTCAATTGAAGTTTTTACACTTTCTTTTTTTCCCCCAGGTACATTTGACTAAGGGGCACAATGTCACACACTCCCTGCTGCAAACTAGTTAACTATTTGGAAGAGCTGAATGAAGAGGAATTTGAGAAATTTAAAATGCACCTCGAGGACTACCCAGTAGAGAAGGGCTACAAGCACATTTGTCGCTCCAAGACTGAGAAAGCTGCCCACGTTGAAATAGCTGTATACAAGATTGAGGCGTTTGATGATACCAAGACCCTGAAGATGACCATCAGCATTCTAGACAGAATAAATAAAAAGGATCTGGCAGCAAGAATCCAAAAGGAGATGCTGGAATGTATGTAGAAAAAGCCCAACTGGTTACTATTAAGCTTAATTCCTTTGTTGGCTTCTATTCCTCTTTCCCATTGGCTTTATAATAATATTTCTCTCAAAATCAATGTGAGACCAGTCTTTACCTGTTGTCATTTTGGGGTGTAAAGACAGGTAGAGGAAAAGGGAAGTAAATGTGAAGTGGTGAATGTAGTATTTAGTAATAGTATTGTGATATTCATCCTGTTTTTTTGCAGCTCAAATTCCATCCCTTGTTTTGGCTGAGTTGGTAATCTAGCAAACAAAAACAACTAGAGGGTGTTTTATGATTTAATAGTTATCCCCTTTGTTTTAGCTGAAACATCTGCCTCCTCAGAAAAACGAGAAATCCTTTTACATTTTTATTTTTGAACTTGGTACTTTGATGAAAAATTCTATTGGCCAGTTTTTCTCAATGCATGATACTCAGGCACTCTATGCATTATTCAAACATAGGCACATGTGATCATAGAGAACAAACTGAACATACTAAAAATAATATTAAATATTTTTATTTTTAAAAGACCACATTATAATTACTTCAATCTTTTTGCTTACTGGAAACTGATGGCAAAAAAGAGCTGCAATTGATTCCTTCTTTTTCCCTATTCTTTATTGGACCCCACAGTTGCAGGAGATTCTACTAACTCTCTGCCCTTCAAGATGTGTTGCCCAAAATGATGGGAGTGAGAGACGTCTGGTTGGCAAGGGAGGGGGGGATTGTTCTATCAAATATTGTTTGTTGCTCATTTTATCAGTTGATGCTCATTGCATTAACTCTGTGCTAATGCATTTATTTGCACTACCAGATGGCTGCAGAAGGAACAAAGGAATCTAAGTAGATTCATTTTCTTCATTTTTTTAAAATATAAGGACAACCATTTATTTTCGACAGATTTCCTTCAAAAACCATCCACCATGACCAAGAAAGAAAGAAAGAAAAAGGAATGAGAAAAGATAACACTGTTGAATTTTTGTGGTAAGTTTTTTGGGATCCCAAAGAAAGGTTAGTTGCTGCCGAATGTATTAATGTGTTCCTAAATAAAAGTCTTGGGGCTGCTGCAGCAAGAAGAGCAAAAGAAGACTGATCTGAATGCTTGTCCCAGTTTGAATTGCTGTGCATCTAGTTGGGCCTGCGCTAATGCTTCCACTACCTGAGGCACCTCCCACTCCATTTAACAAATGCATTGGGGAGACGAGGGGTAGGTGTTATTAGGCAAGGCAGTCATGTCAGTGCCTCACTTAATGGCCATCACAACCTGAGACTATAATGGACAAGCCCCATTATGGTTGTAATTCAAGGATTATCTCTATACTGTAGAAGTTCAAGTTACATTTCTTGCTAGTAAGTTCTTCCTTTCTGAGATTTAATTCATGCTTTTTTTTCTAAATGCCACATTTTTACTCGAAACGTAGCTCTGTTTTTCTCTAGAAATGTAAATGCTTATAGCATCCTCATTGCATTTTGTTGGAGGGCTCACAATTATATCCCCCATGTGCCATTTCAGAAAGAGACAATTTCCTATACAGAGGCCACATATAGGAAAGTGGATGCCATTTGGGAAGCCGCCACCATATTGTGTGTAAGCAAATAAAGAACAGAACTTTGATTGAATTGTTCTATATTGTTTTTAACCTTTTTATCTACAACTTTAGTTGAAGTGATCTTGTATCCCAAGATGGCTTATCCCGCCCTCATCCTTTCAGAAGATCGGAAAAGAGTACATATGGGGGAGCAAACCCAGGTCCTTGTTGACAACCCTGAGGGTTTCCGTTTTTTACCAGGTGTTTTAAGAACAGAAGGCATTGATTCTGAGACTCTCGAATTGGTGGTGGAGGTGGGCAAGGCTAAAGAATGGGCCATAGAGGTTGCCCGGGAATCAGTGGAAAGAAAAAAATTCAGAAGATATCACCATTACTCAAGGATTCTGGGCACTGCAGCTAGCACAAGGAGAATACCAAGCATCTACAAGCCTTCCAATGAAACTTACACTTTGGAAATCACCACAAAGTGTCTTGATTATCCTGGAGCATCTTTTATAATGTGGACTCAATGGATCCTATCTTTACTTTTAATTATCCCTTTTCTGAGAAAGTGTTCCCTTTTCTGCTAGTGAGGGACAAAGAGATTCCCTTCAAAATTTGTCCAAGAACTTCAGTGTGACAAGACATGGAGAGAAAAAGGAAAATGAGTTTTTGAATCCTTTGTTTATTTACTCTGGAGAAGTTTCTTCTTAGATAAGTTAGTTTAATGTTTTATTAATCTTTGATTCATTTCTCCTTGCCTGAAATGTTTTGAACCTTCAGTCAATATCTTAATAAAGAATATGTAGATAGATAATAGAAAGATAGAGATCGTTTTTTTTTTGTTTAAATACATATATATTTTAACTTTCTATTGCTGTTTGGTCAGTTTATGAGAAGAATGGACTCACTGGAAAAGAGCCTCATGCTAGAAAAGATTGAGGGCAAAAGAAGAAGGTGACGACAAAGAATGAGGTGGCTGGATGGAGTCACCAAAGCAATGGGTGTGAACTTAAATAGACTCCAGAGGATGGTAGAGGGGAGGAAGTCCTGGAGGAAGGTTGTCCATGGAGTCACGATGGGTCAGACATGACTTCACAACTAACAACAAAATTGCTGTTTTCTCATTATTGTGTTCTGCGTATTTTATATAATGTTTAGTGTGAATTGTACTAACTGATGAGTTTGTCTTAAGTGTCTTTCTGATTTTAAAATATAAAACAAAAATATATGCAGGATTTAATATTTTAGATGCTTAGTTTAGTTTAGTTGATTATTCTTTAGCCAGCTAAATCATGTTTTGAGGGTAAAAATAAACATACCTTTACTGACAAAAAGAAAAAAGATATTTTTGTTTTCAAAATTAAACTTGTTGAGGTCTTCAGGACACAGGTTTGCATTCAAAACGATGATATATAAGATGATGCGTTTCAAAAATTATAATACAGATTGACATTTTGTTAAACTTGGAAAAACTTTAGCAACCTTTGTTTTATAAAATAACTGCAGTTTTATCCACCAGAATTTTAGCCAGTTTTATATTAACTTGCAAAAATAGCAGTGGTTCTAGAACCTGGAAATCAGGCAGATGTAGGGTTGCTGCTTTGCTTTTTTTCTGGTGATTTAGAGAAGCATTGTTAACCGATTATTTTTCTGAAATTTTTTACAAGATTTATTTCTAAAAGGTTAATTACATTTGTGGTGGTGCAAAACAGAATGTTACATTCAGAGTTTTGTCAGATATAATATTCTTTTTGGGATGTCTCACAGTGAATGGCACAGGCGATGATTACAAAAATAGGAAAAATAAGAAAAATAAGGCTAAATAGAGATAGCTGGGGCTATTTTTTTTTTAAATCAGTCATTATACTCATGGAAGCAGATGTTTACAATCAACCCCAATATACCATATATACTTACATATAAACCTACTTGCACATTTTTAACCAAAATACGATGAAAAATATATCACCTGCAAATAAGTCAACCTTATATTTCATGATATTTTGGTTAGTTTACTTTATTGATTAGTCCATGGCCATATCAAAGTGCAAAGTTCCAAACATAAATTATTATTAAAGTCCAATAAAAACAATTTAAAATGGAATTGGAATAAAATACAATTAAAGGGAAATTGTAATATATATACAATTTAAAATGAGTTTGGAATAAAATACAATAATTTTACAGATTAGCTGTCAGGTGTACCTCCTTCAGTAACCAAGAAAAAAACTCCCAGTTCCATTGTTTGTGGAATTAAAAAGTACTTTTACTGGTTATGAAAAGATAGCAGCAAAAGTAAAGCAAGATCTGAGTCAGAAAGGCATACACACACATATCAAACAATTACCTAACTCCCTCCCTACAACGACCCCCCCCAGTGTCCAATCTGCAACTCCCTAAGGTGTCATGTGGGTTGCATCTCCAGACAGCATAATCATGTTAGTATGCAGGACAGTTGCCCTTGACCTGGTCCAAACACCGACCATCAGCATGCGCAGAAGATGGTGAGAAGAAAACTCCCTTTGCCATATCACCTCCAGTACCATTTATTCCCATCCCCAATACCATGTCCCCACCCTCCCCATTTCTATGGCAGCCAATAGCAAGTAAGCAAAGCAGAGGCTGAAATCTGGCCCTCCTTCAGAAAAGGATATCATCCCTGGAGAAAGAGAAAGAGAAAGCAACACAAGAGACCAATAACAAGCATTAGCATCTGTATGAAATTCAAGGCTTATTAGGATATTCAGTGTATAACTTCTGTAAAAGTTTGGGAGCCCTGACATGGGATTTGTTCATCCATTCAGCTTGGGAAGGGGGAAAATGTCTCCAGGACACCAGATATTGAATGCGTCCTCGATGCTTTCTGGAATCTAAGATTTTTTTAACCTCAAAATGTTGCTCTCCTTCAATAAGAAGAGGAAACGGGGTTGAGGATTAGGGCGGACGTTCTGGTTTTAGCAGGTTCACATGAAATACTGGATAAATTCTCCTAAGGGTCTTTGGCAACTCCAATTTTACTGATACAGGATTTATTATTTTCACAATCGGAAACAGACCCACGTATTTAGGGCCCAGCTTCTTTGATTTCTGGGTAGTCTGCAGAAACTTGGCAGACAAAAACACCTTATCCCCAACTTGGTACTCTTTCAGCTTGGCCCTTTTTTATCTGCCTGTTTTTTGTGAGCTTGGTGATCCGTGTCTAGAGCTTTGCGGGTCATGGGCCAGAACTGCCGAAGTTGATTACTCCACTTGGATAAGGATAAAATTTGCGGTTTTTCTTGAGGCAATTCAGGAATCGGCACAAAGTCCTGACCAAACACAACTTTAAAAGGGATCATTCGAATACTGCTGTGCACTGAATTATTGTACGCCATCTCTGTATGTGGTAAAAGTTCAGCCCAATTATCCTGTTGATAGTGGATGAAACATTGTAGGTCCTGCTCTAGAACCGAGTTAGCCTGTTCAAAAGCCCCATTAGTCTGAGGATGATGGGCGGACTTAGTCCCTGGGCAGAGCCAATCAATTTCAGGAACTCTTTCCAAAAGTGGGAGGTGAATTGGACCCCCCCCCCCGTCCGAAATAATAAGTTCAGGCACTCCATGCAACCTATATGCATGTAAAATAAACAATTTAGCCAATGGCTTCGCTGATGGGATCTTGGAGCAAGGCACAAAATGGACCTGCTTGGAGACCAGATCTGTGATTACCCAAATAACGGTATTTCCAAGACTTTCTGGTAACTCGACAATAAAATCCAACAATATCTCTTTCCATGGAGCTCCCGGGTGGGCAATACTTTGAGGTTGATAGTAGTCATGGAAACACCTTAGGCATTGACATCCGCTTCCCTCACTTCCTGAAAGCAACATGTATAAAACAAAGCAATTTGAGTACACTTAGGGATATGTCCCTCCCCCAGGGCTGCTTGGATTTTCTGCATGGAATTTTGCTGTAAGGCGATTAGCCTGGATATTTCTACTTTTCACCCAAGATGCCTCTGATAAGGGGTAGTCCTTCCACTTGATTAAGTATTGGAGCTGTCTCCTGTGCCACCTTGAATCAAGGATACGCTGAACTTCATAATGGGTTTGGCCCCCTATTACCATAGGGCCTGGGGGCTCCCAGGTAGTGGACTCAGAGTGGATCAAATCACAGGTTTTAAGAGGCTGCTATGGAATGCTGGGTGTATCTTCCCCAACAATCGAGGCAGTTTCAATTGCACTGTGACTGGGTTGATGATCTTTACTATGGGGAATGGTCCCATAAACTTTGCCCCCAGTTTCTTGCTAGGCACTTTTAATCTCAAATATTTTGTGAAGAGGTAAACCTTCTCTCCATCCAGAATGGCCGTTGCGGACCCTGGTGTTTGTCTGCCTATTTCTTATAGGTTTGTGCCACTTTAGCCATTGCCTTTTGACATTTTCCCAGGTTTCACACTTTCAGCATCGACATCCAGTCAACCAAGCTGACTGAGGAAGGGGGGATCCCTTGGATACTCAGGCATTGGAACAAAATCCATACTACACACTATTTTGAATGGCGTGAGTCCTGTGCTACTGTGGACAGCATTATTGTACATGACCACAGCAAAAGATAAAAGGTCACCAATTGGACTGCTGATAGTTTATGTAACACCTCAGGTACTGCTCTACCATGGCGTTCAATCTCTCTGCTGCCCCATTGGTGCTTGGATGAAAAGCTGAACTAAGACCTTGAGATGATCCAATGGACTGCAGGAACTCCCTCCAGAACTTAGCCATGAACTGGACCCCTCTGTCTGAGATAATTCTTCGAGGTACTCCATGCAGTTGGTAGATATGTTTCACGAACAGTTTAGCCAGCTTGTAAGCTGAGGGTAGTCTGCTACAGGGTATGAAGTGTGCCTGTTTGGAGAACAGGTGTATTACAGTCCAAATCACTGTTCCCCCCCCACTTTTGGCAATTCTACAATAAAGTCCATTGCGATCGCCTCCCATGGCCACGTTGGCTCTGCTACTATTTTCAGTAGTCGAGGGGGTTTTCCTGGTAATTTCTTCATTGTGGCGCAAATGGTACAACTTTTCACGTAACTATCTACATCTTTCTTCATGCCAGGCCACCAGAAGTGCCTCTGGGCTAAATGTAAAGTCTAGGGTACGTAGGGTTTCTGGGATGTAGAGTTTTGTCCCCTTCCATGCAAGGTCATCTCTCTTTGTCAAGATGTGTTGGTTGGTTTGGAACCAGGGGTCTGCTAGCAGTTCAGTTTTGAGCCTTGTGGTTAAGTCATTTGCAAGTTGGTCTTGCCAGTCATGGCATTGCCATCTACTGGTCACTTGGGCAGCAGTTTGGGTAGAGGGAATGATTGCATCCACTACGTGCTTCCATTTGTATTTGTACTGAAGCATGCAGGAGAGGGCGTCAGCTAGAAAGTTCCTCCCGCCTCGAATGTGCTTTAAGACAAAATCAAAATGGTTGAAGTATTGAGCCCATTGGACTTGTTTGGGTGATAGTTTCCATGGGGTGCTAAGTGCCTCCAGTTTTTGTGGTTGGTCCAGACTTTGAACGGTTTCTGGCTCCCTTCCAACAGGGGTCTCCAGGTTAGAAGAGCCCATATCACTGCAAAAGCCTTCTTTTCCCATGCGGCCCATCGTCTCTCTGTGTCTGTGAGCTTTCGGAAGGTGTAAGCGCAGGGTTGTAAGTTTCCTTGGTTGTTTCTTTGTAGTAGCACCGCTCCCACTGCCACATCGTTGGCATCTGCCTGGATCACGAAAGGTTGCTCGGGGTTAGGATGCTTCAGCACTGGCTCCTTTGCAAACATTTCTTTTAGTATCTCAAATGCCTCTTGGCAGGTTAGGTTCCATGGTAGGAGTTGTCCTGGATGAGGATTTGTTCCTGGGCTCCCTGTCTTCAGGAGCTCTATCAAGGGTTTGGAAATCTTTGCAAAGGAGGGGATGAATTGCCTGTAGAAGTTCGCGAACCCTAGGAAGCTTTGTAGCTGTCTGCGGGTGCAAGAGGGATGCCAGCTTAGGACGGTTTGCACTTTCACTGGGTCCATCTCTATTCCCTCATTTGACACTCGGTAACCCAGGTAGTCTAACCGTGCATGGTGGAATTCACATTTTGATACCTTGACGTACAGGTTGGCTGCCAGAAGTTTCTCCAGTACTTGGTGGACCAGGGGTACGTGGTCGTCCATGGTCTCTGTGTAGATAAAAGACTGTGTCATCTAGGTAGACAAGGACCCCCTTATAGAGGTGCTTGTTCAACACCTCATTTATTAATTGCATGAATACTGCTGGGGGTCCCTGCAGTCCGAAAGGCATCACTTTGTATTGAAAGCTCCCTAGGGGGCAGTTGAATGCTGTTCTCCATTCATCTCCCTCTCTGATTCGTACTTGGTAGTATGCTTCTCTGAGGTCTAATTTGGTGAAGACTTTTCCTTTGGCCAGATGAGATAGCATATCCTTCATGAGGGGGAGAGGGTATAGGTTGTGTACACACATCTCATTTATCCCTCGAAAGTCCACACACAATCTCATGGTTCCATCTTTTTTTCTTTAAAGAGGACTGGTGCCGCGACACATGGCTTGGCTGGCTCAATGAATCCACTTGCTAGGTTTTTTCTATGTATTTGCGCATCTCTTGAATTTCCCGGGGCATCATGGCATACAGTTTGGGCTTGGGTAGTTTTGCCCTGGGGTTGATTTCGATGGCGCAGTCGGTCTCCCGTTGGGGAAGCAGAACATCACACTCGGCCTTGCTGAATACTTCTGCGAGGTCCTGATATTCTGTCGGAATCAGTTCGGCCTCTGGGGTTTTGTCAGATGTGGTTGCCAGTTGTTCTTGTGGACTTTCTTGGGGGGTTTCCAGTGTGGGTGGTGTTTCTGCTTGCTGGTGTGGGAGGGGTTGGGAGCCCCTTGATATCCTAAGCCTTGGGGTACTCCCTTGCCACCAGATGGTCGGTCCCCACCTGTCTAGCCAGGAAAGTCCCAGTACGACTGTATCTGTCATTTTGGGGGCTATTATGAATCAAATTACTTCCCAGTGATCTGCTAGTTCTAGCCTAACTGGTTCAGTTAGGTGGGTGGCATAGGCTCCTCCCATTAGGGACCTGTCGACCTGCTCGAACCGGATTGGGTGGGCCAGTATTTTTGCTCTGATCCCCAGTTTCAGGACTGTGGTTAGGTTGATCAAGCACCTTGTGCAGCCTGAGTCTATTAGGGCTTGAAAACACCCTGGTTTCCTGTTTATGTAGCTGTGAGGCATATTGGAAAAAGGAAAGGGTGAATTGATTCACTCACCATTGGGTCATTTTCTCCCTCATCCTTGCTGTCATATGATTCAGGCGACTGGTTGTCGCTGCCTGGGGTTCCATCACTTTTGCCTGAGGGGGAAAGGGGCCTTTGCAGCCTGGAAGGCTTTCCCGGACGTGTTGGTGGTCAATTTGGTACCTCGTTCTGGTCATGCCTTTGGCGATGGATCTGGCCTTGGTTTTGGGGCTGGGGTTGGTCATGCAGCTGCTATTTGGCCCATCCCCCCACATCTGTAGCATTTCAGCGGACTTTGAGGGAGAGCCTGCTGTGGTGCTGTGGTTGCCTGCCAGCTGGGTGGTTTCAGGTTGGGTTGACCTCTCTCTTGTGTGTCCGGTTGCTTTGTCATGTCGTTGGTGCGCAACCCGCTATTGACTTTTGTTACTACTTGAAACCACTCAGTTGATTTGGGATGTTGCAGTATGCAGTTACTTGGGCAATTTGCTTGTCCAGGCTTGTTCTGAAAAAAATGCACCAGCAGCTGCTCTGGTAAAGGGGATAGCCTTCCTATGACCCTTCTAAATTCACGGATGTGCTCTTTGATGGGGCAGCCTCTCTGCTTTAGGTTGCTGAGTTCCTCTTCTGCATATGGGTCCTCCTCCTCCACCTCCTCAAACCTGGCCTCTAGCAGTTGCAGAAAGCCATCTATGTCTTGCAGTTGGGGGTCTCTCCTCTTGTGGAGAGCTAGCCATTTCCTTGCTTCTCCCTCTAGACCCTCTGCAATGGCAATCACCATGGCTCTGGGGGATGGGTAGAGGTGCCCATAGCTTTCTAGGTGATATCAGCTGAATCAAGAAATAGGGCTAGCTGGTCTGAGTCTCCGTCAAACTTTCCCCTGAATTGGGGTGGGTCATCCAGCTCTAATCCCCCAGCCTCCTGTCAGCCTTGGTATGCTTGCGCCTGATATGGCTGGTCCTCTCTTTCACCCCTAGTTCAGAGAGAGGGAGGGGTTTTCCTGCTCTTGGCAGACTGCGTGCTGCATGGGAGAGGCACTAGTTGCCATTCTGGACTCCTTCTCCTTCAATCAGGATGGGGAGGGGGGCTACGCTCCAGTCTGTATCACTTCCCTTCAACAAGATCAGATGTCCCTCCCCTGATTTCCTCCCTCCATTGCTCTTTTGCACTCCCTCGGGATTCTATCTGGGGCTTTGGACTAGGGCCGGGAATTTCCACAAGTACTTATCTTCTCTTTCTTCTGCTTCTGAGTTTTGCCGCATACCTCCAGCTGCAATCAATCTCTTGCTGCCTGATTTTCCCTCCAAGCAACCCAAACATTGGGGGAGGGGGTGCTCAGAGCGGCCGGGCTTCAGGAAACCCGGAAAAATATTTTAAAAGTCAGTTTCAGCTATCTGTGAAGTTTCCAAGAGTTGCCCTAATTAATTTACAAGCACCGAGACAAGGTTAAAAAAAACCATTCATTTATTAGGACTAACAACTTGGCACGGACTTCTGTGTAGCTAAAACTAAATTACACTTAATGGCATCTAACCTTTACCCCTGTGCCCCCCTCCCCTCTGGCTGAGGTCATCAATCACATTCTCCAACAGGATGTTATGGCAGGGTTTTTCACATGCTCATTCACATCCCAGTACAGAAATATGAGACTTTTCCTCTGGCCAAAAGTATGCATGGCATTCCCCCCCTTCTCAAGTTGATAGTAGTCATGGAAACGCATTAGGTGTTGACATCAGCATTTTTTCTTCCTGAAGCCCCACCCTCTTCACCAAGATGGCCATGCATAGCTTGTAGGAGGCTTTCAGAGAGTTCCTGGGTTCTGGGGAGGGCAGAAATGAGCAAAAAATGGGCCATTTTTTGCTCAATTTTGACCCCCCCAGCCCCAGGAGCACTACTCCTAAAAGCTATCCATGCCCTTTGGGGGTAACAAAAAATGGGCCCATTTTCATTACAAATGGGTCATTTTTGGCTCCCCCTCCCTGGAACATTCTACAAGCCTCCTAAGTGCTATTTATGCCCTTTAAAAAAATGGGCTGTTTTGGGGAGGTTTGCAGAGTGGAAAAACTTTTTTTTAATTTGCCTCTTCCAAACCTTGGTGCTTCTTATACTCTGGTGCATCTTATACTCCGAAATATACGGTATATTTGTTAGTTGGTTTGCAAAAAGCACATCTAAATTTAATATATATGGATAAATAAAGTATGATAAAACTATATTTCAGTGTCACCCTTACAATCTATCCCAATCAGTCCCACGTATGCCGATCTCAACCAAACCATTTTGCTCAACCATTTTGCTATATTAAATGTTGTTTTCAAATTCTGGCTGCCCATAAGCTGAGTTATTTTGATATGGGGTTTCCAATGGATAATTCATTTAGCTTATAGACTGAGGTACCTGTCTATCACCCTCTTATACAGGCAACAATCAAATAGGATAGAAGACAGGTTTTCTACTTCTATCACTGCAAATGCAGAGATGTCCATTATAGGGTTTAGACTGGATCTCCCTTATCTGGCCATTGTGTCAAGCTGTTCAAATCTTACTTGTGTAAATATCTCTCTAAGATGTTTTGGCAGTTGTAACTGTGAATAACTGTCTATTTGAAAAGTATGTTTGTATTTGCTTGGCCATTTCAAGTTACCCACCTTACTAAGGATAGCTGTATCATTTTACACTTTTATATCCTTGAATCTTTGGGCAGCTCCTTTTTTAGCCTTTTTCCCCATTGAGCAAGAAACAGGAAGGCCACAGCTACTTGAAAAATTTATCTGTTTAGTGATCCAAGAGGTTTGTGATTGTGATTTTATCTGCTCTAGTAAGCATACCTTGGGAAGTCTACCAGTCTACATTAAATTGATTTTCTTCCAATACTTTTATGCTCTGATTTTGGATAGTGCATGAATTGTATAAATTTCCAATTCAGTTCTAACTGCTGCAGCAGATGTCCTTAGATCTACACCCAAACTATAGCTCGAGTGCTGAGACTGTGTTCATTCTAATACTGTGGTTGAGTATAGACCCCAAACTTCTACTCCATACAAGAGCATAAGAGTAAAATTAGCTTTATATACTTTATATAATTAATGGGCTTAGGGACGCTGGGTAATTATGTTTCTTTAAAAGGGCTTTTGCTCTAAGTATACTCCATTGATGATGGAGAGCCCGTGTGTGTGTGTATATGTGTGTGTGTGTGTGTGTGTGGGTATGGGTGCGTGTATGTCTATCTCCATCCCTCCCTCCCATCACTCCATAAGAGAGAGCCCCCCCCAGCTACAAGACAACACCCATGCAGGAAAACACCCCAATGGCCCCTCCAGAACTATTGACAGCCACCTATGACAAAAGTCCAGAGGTCAAACAGATCCCCAAAGAATATCAGGATCTTCAAGAAGTGCTCAGTGAGTCTGAATGTGACGTCCTACCCCCACCCTCACCCCACAACTGCAAAACAGACTGCACCATCAAAAATATCCTCATGACAAAACTACCAAAACCCAGGTTCATCAAGCCAACCAAGCCACACGTTGCACCCCTAGTCTTATTCAAGGGGGGGGGATGGGACTATGAGATTATGTGTGGACTTTAGAGGGATAAATTGTATATATGTAAACAATCTATGACTCCTCCCTCACATGAAGAATATACTGTTTCAACTAGCCAAGAGGAAAGTCTTTACTAAATTAGACTCAGAGAAGCAAACTACTGAGTCCGCATCAGGGAGGGAGATGAATGGGAAACAGCATTCAACTGCCTTCTAGAGAGCTTCCAATTCAAAGTAATGGTTTTCAGACTGCAGGGGGCCCACAGCAGTGTTCATGCAGTTAATAAACAAGGTGCTGCATGAGCACCTTTATAGGGGGCGTCCTCATCTACCTAGATGACATCCTCATGTATATCGAGACCATGAAGAATCACATACCTCTAGTTTGCCAAATACTGGAAAAACTTTTGGCAGCAAACTGGTATGTCAAGCTGTCAAAATGCAAATTTCACTGCAAATGGCTCGACTTGGGCTACTGAGGGTCAAATGAGGACATAGAGATGGATCCAGCTAAGGAACAAGCTGTCCTCGACTGGCAGTCCCCTCGCACCCGGAGACAGCTACAAAGTTTTCTAGTAATTGCAAATGTTTACAGGCAATTTAAACCCTCATTTGCGAAAATTGCCAAACCCGTGACAGACCTCCCAAAGACAGGGAGCCCAGTAATGTACAGTGCGATCTAACTTGCCAAAAGGCATTCAAAACACTAAAAGATCTTTTTCCAAAGAGACTGGTGATGAAGCATCCTGACCCTGAACAAACCTTCTGTGTGGTCCACTAGGAGCCAGCAGACCTGGCAGCAGTGTTGGATAGTGAGAAGATTAGAGAGTGATATGGGCCAGTCCTGGGGGATGAGGAAAGCTCAGGTGAGGGCTCTGTTGAAAAATTCAAACCCAGAAGCACACACAGATAACTGATATAGCAGGATTCATTAACTTCTTTATATATATATATGTGTGTGTGTGTGTGTGTGTGTGTGTGTGTGTGTGTGTGTGTGTGGTATTTGTACTGATAAATAAATAAAGGGAGACTAGTATAGATCTATTTCGAGCTAATTAGCTCTCATCAGCTAGCCATACCCTTACTGGGATTTGAACCTGGGCTGTATTATATCTTAGGCAGGAGTCTTAGCCACTAAGCCACAGGCTCTCTTCCTTCTCAGTTGAGCCAGGGAAATAGGTATGTATTTGTGTTTCAACCCCTGGTATGCCTAAATATGGGAGGAAGGTCACTTCTCCCTCTTTCTGTCCTTTGGCTCATCACAGAAGAGATCTGGATGGCAATTGACTTATTCTCCAAGCAGGCACACTTCACACCCTGCAACGGACTACCCTCAGTCCACCAGTTAGCCAAATTGTTCCTGAAGCACATCTACCACCTGCATGCAGTACCACAAAGAATCATCTCAGACAGAGGGGTCCAGTTCACAACTAAGTTCTGGAGCGAGTTTGTGCAGTCTATTGGGTCATCTGAGGTCCTTAGCTCAGCTTTTCATCTAACTACCAATGGGAGGGGGCAGAATGTTTGAATGCCACGGTAAAACGTGAGGTGTAACGTGAACTATCAGAAGTCCAATTGAGTGGACCTCTTGCTGTTCACTGAGGTCATATACAACAATGCTGTTCAAAGTGGCACAGGACTAACTCCGTTCAAAGTAGTGAGCAGCATGGACTTCATCCCAATGCCAGAATTCCACAGGGAACCCCCCCCCCCTCAATCAGCTTGACAGAATGGCTATTGAAGCATGGGAAAATGTCAAGAAGGTGATAGATAAAGCAGTGCAGACCTATGAGAAAAAGACAGACAAACACCGAGCCCCACAATGACCGTCCCAGCTGGGGGAAAAGGTCTACCTCTCCACAAAATAATTCAGGTTAAAACTCCCCAGTAAAAAGCTGGGACCCAAGTTCAACTTGTTAATGGCAGCTTTTTCTTAAAAAGTTTCACAGTAAAAAGGATTTGCTTTAAAGATTTTATTTTTCATACCATTTCTTGATATCTTCAGGTTCTTGATAATCCTGTCATTTTTCTTCTTTTAAAAAAGGAATCATTTTCTTCAATCGGATATTTTAGAAGGAATGCCCCAATCCTACACAATTTGTTATAATGAAGGCACACGTAACTTTCATGGCTGTATGTATACAGTTTTATTGGGGATATTATGGATCAGCCTGCAATTATTTTTTCCAAATTATTATGCGTCACCTTCCAGTTGGCTTCACTTTTCAAGTGATAATAAAAAATAAACTTAGACCTTATGAAATACTTCAACAGATCTCATAATTCTTTTGTCTTTAACCTGAATTAATACTCTTTTTCCTAATTCTGTAAGCCATCAATTGAGTCGCTATTACTTCAACCTTTTCTCCAGCTCTTCTCTTTAGTGGAGGTGATGCTGGATCTGAAGAGAGTTTTTCCCACTCTCATCCTTTCAGAAGATCGGAAAAGCGTATAAATGGGTGAACAATCCCAGGACTTTCCTGACCATCTTGAACAATTTAATTTTTTCCCTTGTGTCCTGGGAACAGAAGGCATCAATTCTTGGACTTCACAGTGGGTGACTGAAGTGGGCAGGTCCAAACAATGGGCCATTGTGCTGTGTGAATCCATAGAAAGAAAAGGATATTTACATACAAGGGCTACTAAAGGGTTTTGGGTATTGCAGCTGATGGATGAAGAATAGGACATTTCCACCACACCTAAAACAATCAGTACAGATTACTCCATCAGATAATCTGAGGAAGAACAAGAGAAAACAATTCTATGAAATGTCGCACTTGAGGAATTTTGTGTTCAGATCTTGAAGTGATTGCCATTAGATTTAGGGAATCTAACTTTTGAATAAATACATTAGAATAGTGTTGTTAATTTCTGATTTCTATTCCATTATTCTCTTCATGAGAGAAACTTAGGTATGAAAAAATGTGAGAAATAAAGTTTATGAAACATTTACCCAATATTCCAGAGGATTCCATAAAAAATAATATATCTTCACTTCAATTTTTTTCAAAAAAAAAACTTTAAAAGTAATGGGATAAAACAATTCTGGCTTGCAGATAAAATATGGGTCAACAAGGGGAGGAAGATTTCTGGGCTCTTCTGGAAGAAAAAAGAAAATAAAAAACCACCAAATGTTCAATGAAGAACATTTTGTGAGTCGATGAACCCAAGTATAATAATTCTTAAAATGAGAAAAGATTGGGACATCTATAAAGGATGGATAATATTAATAACTGCCAGAATGCAGAGTCTGATTTCTGCACTTTGCTAAAGGCAACTGCTCTGCCTTTGATTCAAGAATTGTTTCCCAAAATCTTTTGCAAGTATATCTTGGATTAAACATTGGTTAGCTGGTACTCTGAAGTTTATGAAGATTGGGAACATCCAAGCTGTTCAACTTTGGGGCACCCTTTCAAGCTTGGAAAGAATGGAAGTCATCAGGAAGTAATGAGAAAGTTGGAAATAGGGTAGTTTGACAAATGGATTACTAAACAAACTTTCGTTCTTACCCAAATGCCCTATTAGGCCCATAAAATCTTTCAGGCAAAGAGGCTACAAGTCCATAAGGATCTTTTTCAAGCAACTCATTCAATGCACTTAATCCATGATTGCTCCTCCTCCAAATAAGTCCTGGTACTCACATATTTTGGTCTCAAAACATTTTAATATTCTTGAGAATAATTTGAGGATAGTTATTCCTTTAATATTGTTCTTCTAGTCTGTATCCACTTATCAGATCCATATTTAGCTTGTTTCCGGTTGGTCCTTGGACAATCATCATGTCTTGTCCCAGTGGTTCCTCAATATTTCTCTTTGCTTAGAGCAGTTAAGTAATTTGTAAAGAAGACTACGGAATAATAAGTTGCTTAAATAGAATATATTTAATTCAGGTTGATAGTGTGATTTGGTTGATGGACCCAAATTCAATCACAGAGATCACTAGGTTAGTTTGCCTTAGTCAGATAACATCCCAAACTGCCTTGCCTGGTTACTCCATCACTAGAATGTGAAACCATGTTTTGGGGGTAGAAAAAAGACACATTTGGCTTTACTGACTTTCAAGTACAAATTTTATTTTCCTGTGCATTTTCCTGCTGCAATGTGTAAGTACATAAATATTTCCTCTTACGTTGCTTCAAATGCCCTCATCTGTTTTGCCTTGAGCACTTTATTTTCTGACAAGGTAGCTCTGAGCTATATCAGCTATTTCACAGGGGAAGGAATGCAAGCTTCAACTATGCTGGGACTGATGACTGATTCCAATACCTTTTGGATCCCAATAACTTTTAAATATAAGACAAGGAATAAAATGAAGGCACTAAGTCAAAGATTGCCTATTTGAAATCTGCAAGAAATATTTTAATTTCTGCTGCTGTTGCTATTATTATTATTATTATTATTATTATTATTATTATTATTATTATTATTATTATTATTATTATTATTATTATTATTTCATTCATTAAAATATTATTTTAAAAAGAATATATGAGCGTCGTACATCTTCCTAGGCTTGCTTGCTTATTTGATTGATTTAGAGCAATTCTGCCACTTCACCTTAGAGATAAACTATTTCGTAATTTTAAAAATAAACGCCAACTACAGTAATCCGATGAGCTAACTCAAAGCTCATGAAATGCTGTACAAGTAGTTCTCATTTCTGACCACAACTGAGACCAGAATTTCCAGAATTGTTTAGCAAGGTGATTGTCCAGTGAATCATGCCCAATTTTATGACCTCTTTTGACCTCAACTGGTAAATGAATTGTTGCAGTTCTTAAGTGAGTCTGGCTTCCCCTGTTGACTTTGCTTGCTGAAAGGCAATGAGGAAGATTGCAAATCCCATGACTCCAACCATTGTAAACATCATGTCATGCCATTGCTCACTGCATGTATTTGATCCTGTCATTGTGGGAATCCTGGGATGGCAAGAGCAAAGACTGGTTTTAAGACACTGCCAGTAACTTTGAATGGGCACTAAGCGGATGGTTTTCAAAACAAGGATTACCTGTAATAGCAAAAGGCTTTAGGCAGAATGAGAAGACTTATCTAAAAGTGAAAATATTATCTATAATTCAAATTAAGATTACAGAAAGTGAAAGCAAGGACCGTTTACAAAAGTGGAAATTTTTGAGATTTCTATACATGAAAAGATATTTTTCTTCTTTATATTTCACATTCCTTGGTGGGATCATCATTACGAAATAAATCTATTTCACATGTCTTTAGATTTAATACAGATGTGCATCCAGGAATAGGAAGTACTGAACGAAACCTTTAAAAAAAACAGAAATTGAGGTTTCTGTTAAACTTGGAAAATTAAGCTATTTAAAACATTAAATACATTTGTTCTTTAAAGTAGATACAGTTTTTACCTATCAGAATTTTAGCCAGTCTTACTTAACTTGCAAATTAGCAGCTGTTCTTGAATTTGTAAAACCTTCAGGCCGAAGGGCCTCTCTTTCCTTTGCTTTTGACATCTCTTAAAAACTGATTTGCACCTAGACTTTTATGTGGTATAATTATTTAATGCAGATTCAGTTTAATTGGGTGAAATTTAAAAATTTAGTAAACACATCTCAGGAATTTCTTGGAGAAATTCAGGTTTGGATAAAAATTATCTACTACTTATTTTGCACATTCTTACAAGGTTTATTTCCATAATTAAGGTTAGTCATATTTGTTGTGGCAGACAATAGAATCTTACATTCCGATTTCTATGAGATAAAATATTCTCCTTGGGATGTCTGACAGTGAACATCAGAGGCAATGATTAAAAAATAAGAAAAAGAAAAAGGTGGCCAGATATATGTTACTGGTGCTAAAAATTAGTTTAAAAAATGTTGGAAGCATATGAATACAGTCAAACTCATATAACATATATGTGCAACATACAAACCTATCCGAAAATACTTAACCAAAATACTTTGAAAATTGCTGATTGGCACTTTGCATGGTATTTTATTTAAATATTTGAGATTCTTTTTATGCATGGATGGGCTTATCTGCAGGTATATAGAGGAAATATGTGTAATTACAAATATTACTATATATACTCATGGTTAAGCCAATCCATGGATAGAAAAATCCCAGTTTGGGAGTTGCACATTAAATTATCAGTTTGTTCACAACTATATACAATACAAATTTGCACATATACACATAAATTTCTCTATAGCATTGAAAGAAAATCCTGATTTAATGTCTTGGTAGACTAAAATTGTGGCTTTCCAGCATGATCTACATAATCTATTTTTAGTGACCCAAAGATTCTCAGCTGTAGCTTAATTCCTTAAAAAAATAGTGTCTGTTATCAGATTCAAACCAATGTTGTCATCTTAATCAACTTTAAATTACCACAGAGAGAAATTTAGTTTTGATTCAACTATCTTGTTTTTCATTTAGGAGCATTGGTAATACTTGGTCTCAGCAAAATACTTTAAAAGAATTTATAAAACATGCCATTTCCAACATTTTACCTACAAGGTACAACAATTCATTGAATACAGTCTGCAGGTACACCGAAAGCATCCTTTAGACTCCCAAGTAGATCCTACCAAATGCTTCGTTTTATCAAAACGGTCAATGCATGGCCTCTCTAGGGAAGAAAATTCCAATCAGTCTCATCTGACCAGAAGATCAGTATTTATACGGCTTTATCTTTGCATATTGTAAGACACCAAAAGTCACCTTTGGGCAACCAATACATTTTATAAATAAACACAAAATATATACAGCATATGTAGATGTTGATAATTGAATCTATAAACCTGCACACTATACAGCACTTCTGAAAAGAGCTCTTCTCATTTCTGAGCTTCTTTTTAACGTTGGTATTTCTCCATTCTAAATGTAACAGTTACCCTACTTTAAAATCGGATGTTGGGGAAAAAAATTAATTATTACCATTGTGCAATTTTGTTAGTTAGAGGTGGGTTGCCAATTGTTTACTACCAATTCAGTTATGCTTGTGTGGTTCTGTGCATGTGCAGAAGTGTCCGGGCGGCAGAGTGGTGCCTCCCAACACCACTACTACTGGTTTGCCCAATCTGGGCCAAACCAGGAGCAATCCACCTCTGATTAGTGAAAACATTGACATTGCTATCCATCCTACAACTAATTCTGTGCAGCTTCCAATCAAAATTTAAAACAGGACAGAAACCATGGTAAAATTATAAAAATGAACATGTTGCACATTACTATTTCTTTGTCGTGATTTTCATTTTTGTCATTCACATTTTATTTTGTCCCTCCTTTAGCATTGTTTATTCAAATATTCTATTCTACCATTTCTTTGATTTTAATGTAACTCTTGCATTTCTCAATTCATTTAGTATTGGTTACTGGCAATTAAGACCCATAAGAGTGCCTTTTGGGCAATGGCAGATATACCCACTGTCATCAGGTAAACCCATGTTTCAGCAGGATTCACTATCGGATCCTCTGATGAATCAAGAAATACAAGAATTGAGTGGGTGGGACTGATGTCGCTATGACACGACATGCAATCTTGGAGCGCCAGGATTGTTGTCGATATCTATGCTGCTGGACGGTCCTTTTGGACCTAAACCATGTGCTGATAAATAAATAAAGGGAGACTAGTATAGATCTATTTCAAGCTATTTAGCTCTCATCAGCTAGCCATATCCTTACTGGGAATCGAACCTGGGCTGTATTACATATTAGGCAGATGTATTAGCCACTAAGCCACAGGCTCTTGTGAGAGTGTGTAATTCCGTTTTCAGGTGGTCTGCGCAAAGAACAATTTACATCTAACAGTGCAAGTTGCGAGCAAAGTGAGTGCACACAAAGGTTGCATACAGGTTGTGAACCAGTAATAACACTGGCAGCAACCATTTCATTTCCAGATGTAAAACAGTTAACAACTTAATTGGCTATTTTCTATTGTCCCTTTGTCAGTTATCCAGTGGTGGGTTCGGATTCCATTCCAACCGGTATGGTTGGAACTGCCATGGAGTTACCCATATGCATGCGCAGTGCATGCATGCATTGCAAAGTCAAATGACGCTTTCCCAAGTCTCCGCGATCCTCCAGCTGCTCGGCAGAGCATTGCGCAGAAACTATACGTGCCATGCATGTGCCGGTAGTGCCAAAAGCTTAAAGCATAGGTAAGGAGCGCACACCATGGTCAAACAACCAGTTGTTCAAAGCTTTAGGGAAGGTTAAGAGGATGGAGTCCTACTGAACTTCAAAGGGCAGGGTGTTCCAAAGGAAGGGACTGCCATGAAAATACATAGTTCCTAGTTCTCATCCAATGGCAATATTTTTTTATAAACAAAGTTTTATTGGTTTTTTTGAAAATTAACAGGGAAAAAGGTAGTGGAATGGTTACAAATTTTGGCAGTTGCGATGTGCGGTAGGTGCCCCCTCCCTCCATACTCATAATATACATTTACACAAAATTCATTACTAAATAGTAATATATAGTCAGCATATGAGTTCAATTAATAATTTCGATCAATTTATGTCAAGCAGATTTTCTTATTCATTTTTATGATCTGAGTTTTCTCGGTATTGCCCCATCTCCCCCTGCTGCCAGAGCTCCGGCCCCTCCCGTGTCCTGTATGTCTGTTGTAGGATCATCTGGTTTTTTTAGGAGTGCTTCATTTTTTTCCATAAAGGCCTGCGCCTCTATGGGTGTATTAATTCTAACTCTTGTGTCCTCCCAGAAAATTAGCATACCTTCAGGCATCAACCATCTGAACCACATCCCCTTCTGGTATAGTTTCTTCGCGAATAGCTTTTTCTTTTCTCCCTCACTTTCCAATGGCAATATTTTGGGGATGGGACTAGGACTATGTCCACTCAATCTGACCTTGTAGGAAAATAAAGGTCCTTGAGAAATTTGGTTCTGCAGATAACATATGCCAGAATTATATAGAGTGATGATCAGCACCTGGAATTGCACCCAAAAAGAAAGTAGAAGCCAGCATAGATCACTTCTGAATTAAAGATTCTGTGAAACTGTACTGAATAGAAACATATTCAAGTTACACAATTCAAAGAAACAGAGAAGGGCACCATAGGCATAACATTACCACCTTTGCATATTCTTGGTTGTCTAAGGCAATATCCATGACACAAATTAAGAGTGATGGACGAGAAAAGTAAGATAAGTAGAAGATTCTGGAAAAGATGAAATTTTATTGTCAATGTTATGTACAGCAATTTTATATCATAATTTAATATAGATAATTATTATTCAATAAAATAAGACATGGAAGCATAGCAGTATAAACACTTTATCAAAGTGCACTTGAACGACAGCTGAACAATGCTTTGAAATTGACCACAGAGTCCCAGGTGATGAAGGCAGTGGACAAGGAGAAATCCTCAAAGACCTGTTTAAGGGAAACCAGCTTCCACCAATCTTTCTTCTTAAAGTGGGGTGGAGTTGAGGCAAGTATCAACACAGTTACATTAAAACGTTTAGCCATCTCCCAAAACTTTCTGTTTCTGCCCAAAATGCATTCAAAAGGATATTATTGATATTGGACGGTGGGCTATTTTTGACACAACCTAGAGGAATGGAGGAACAAGAGATTTTCTGCATTTCAGCTCTAGGGATCCCAGTTTAACATGTGGTTGGGATTGATTGGAGCTGGTTGGATTAAAGTACACATTCAAATGCTGAGAGAATAGGCGGGCCTCATTGAGTGACTGCCTCATTTAGCAAATGTTTACAGTTATGAGTTTCCAGGGGAAGCATAACAAAGTAAAGATGGGTCTATGAAACTGTAGCTGTTGACTGTGGTGGAGTCCAAGGGATCAGTGACGATCTTGCCTGAAACACCAAGTTTGGTGTCAAGCTGATAAAAACTCCATTCCTGAATTTGAGACACATTTGTCTTTGCAAATGGGCTTCTTTGCCCACCAAAAACTATGAATCAACAAATAATTCAGGTTGAGCATTAAACAATTAAGCTCTGAGACCCATAGCTCAACCCTGAGCTACAATCATCTCTTCTTTTAAATTTCATAGTTATATCTAAATTAGCATTTAATTTATTCTTTTAGGACTGCAACCCCTCTTGATTAGAGCCAAGAAATAGTGAAAAAATAATGCAAATTATTTGCAAGGTAAAGTTTTAAAACCATTATTGCTGTATGTCCACCACAATGCATGAGGTAATCTGGGGCTTAGGGTGTTAGATGTTAAAAGCAAGATTATTTAAAGTGCAAATGTGGTCTCAAATGCCTTTAGACCAATCCACAAAACAGGAGGAATAAACAGGATGAACAAGAAATCAAAGTACATGAGGGCAGATATGATATAATTGCCAATACAGAAACTTGCTGGAATGAACTAATAAAGACCACTTGCTGGAATTTGGTGAATGAAAAGAAGGACTGGGGTGACATGTCAGAGGTGTTACAATAATGTGATTTACTCACCAATCACTGCTCAAAGCACAGGAGAAAGAGGACATCACTTACCTTCATGGAATGTCCAAAGGGAAAATCCAATGATTTTATTTTGCAGGCCAGCATTTTTGATTCCATTTGCTTGGGATTGTTAGCTGTAAATGAGAATAAGGTTCTTTAGTCTGGTATCCTGCTAGCCAAAATGCCAACCAACTCAGAAAGGTAGATTAATATCTTTCACTTAAGTCTAGGTAACGGAAAGGTATGCCACAGGTACAAGTTGGAGTACCCTTAGAGAATGGGAAAATCCCTTTATATACAGGTCAAATATTTTTGGGTTTGGAATTTCTGCTCCGATTGGCTAGCATAATTTGTGTCATAATGCATCTAGAGAGCATGCTCAGTACTATTTTTATTCCATGTAAGTGTTCATGCTATCACATATTCTTAATATGATCTATGATGGAATAGAATATGGAAGGTACCTTGGAGATGTTCTAGTCCAGCCTCCTGCTCAAGCCAGAGAACCTATATGATTTCAGATATTTCTAGTACTGTGATGGCGAATCTATGGAACATGTACCAGAGGTGGCACACAGAAACCTCAATGTTGGAGCACAAACCATCGCTCCAGTTTAAATCTGCTGCAATGCACCCACACCTCTCACCATCCAGCTGGTCTTCGGATCTCTTCCGCACATGCGTGGATGATGGGGTACATGCGCGGGAGGTGCACGTAGATTGCATTTTGGGGGTTTGGGGGCATTCATGCACTATGAGCACTCAGTCCAGAAAAGGTAAGTCATCACTGGTCTAGTTTCTTCTTAAAATCATTGTTTGTCTTCCAATTGATATCTGGATAGGTAAAGCCTTCCATTACTACTGTGGTATGCTTCCTATATACATTTGTTAACTGGTTGGCAAAGAGTTCATCTATTTCTTCTGCTTCATTGGGTGGCCTGTAAGATACACTTTACTTTACTTTACTTTATTTGGATTTTTAGACCGCCCCCTCTCCCAAAAGGGACTCGGGGCAGTGTACAGTCAAATTAAAACACAAGGAATACACAGGAATAAATATATAAATACACAGATCCTTAAATACTTAGGTGAGGAGGCTATAAACTGTATCTTAAAGTAAAGCGATTAAAACAGTATTAAAAATAACCCCTAAGAATACCCCAAAAAAGTTAAAGTTAAAATAATAACCTAAAAATTCCCAATTAAAAATATCTGCCAGGAGGTGAGATAAAACTATGAATGGGCTAAGCCGGCTAGTCGAAACAGGTGAGTCTTTAGTTTTTGACGAAAGGAGCGGAAGTCGGTGGTGGTTCTAATGTCGGGGGGGAGGTCATTCCAGAGGGTTGGGCCCATCACAGAGAAGGCTCTACTCCTAGGCGCCGCCCGTTGGCATTGCTTGGTGGACGGCACCAGGAGGAGTCCCTCCCTGTGAGAGCGAATTGGTCGCAGGGATGTGTGCGGTAGGATGCGATCCCGCAAGTAGCTAGGTCCTGTGCCATGGAGCGCTTTAAAGATGGTAGTCAACACCTTGAAATGCACCCGAAAAACCACAGGCAGCCAGTGCAGCTCACTCAGGAGAGGTGTTATGTGGGAGTACCTAGTACTCCCTATGATGGCCCGCGCGGCTGCATTCTGGACTAGCTGTAGTCTTGGGCGCGTCCCAAGGGAAGCCCCATGTAGAGGGCATTGCAGTAGTCCAGACGAGACGTCACCAGCGCATGAGTGACCGTGCGTAGGGCATCCCGGTCCAGTAAGGGGCGCAATTGGCGCACCAGGCGAACCTGGTGGAACGCCCCCCTTGCCACGGCTGCCACATGGTCATCCATCGACAGCTGGGCATCTAGGAGGACGCCCAAATTGCGCGCCCGTTCCACAGGTGGCAATTGCTCGCCTCCAATGGCCAGTGATGGTATCAACTGGCTGAACCGAGGTGCCGGTAACCACAGCCATTCAGTCTTGGAGGGGTTGAGCTTGAGTCTGTTGTCCCCCATCCAGACCCCGACGGCTTCCAAACACCGGGACATCATTTCGACAGCCTCGTTGGGGTGGTTTGGGGTGGAAATGTACAGCTGAGTATCATCAGCATACAGATGATACTCAACCCCAAAACCACGGATGATCTCCCCCAGCGGCTTCACATATGCGTTGAACAGAAGGGGCGAGAGGACCGACCCCTGTGGCACCCCACAAGTGAGTGGCCTCAGGGTCAACCTCTGCCCCCCTGCCAACACACATTGCGTCCGGTCGGAGAGGTAGGAGCCGAACCACCGCAAAACGGTGCCTCCAACTCCCATCCCCTCCAGCCGGTGCAATAGGATACCATGGTCGATGGTATCAAAAGCCGCTGACAGATCTAATAGGACCAGGATAGAGGAGCAACCCCTATCTCTGGCCCTCCAGAGATCATCAACCAACGCGACCAAGGCCGTCTCCGTGCTGTGCCCAGGTCGGAAGCCGGACTGGCGTGGGTCTAGAAATTCGGATTCCTCAAGGTGTCGCGGAAACTGCTGTGCCACCACATTCTCTACAACCTTCGCTAAAAAGGGAAGGTTGGAGACCGGACGATAATTAGCTAGCTCCATCGGGTCGAGGGAAGGCCTCTTGAGTAAGGGCCTCACCACCGCCTCTTTCAAGTCGGCAGGTAAGGACCCCTCACCCAATGAGGCGTTCACCAGGCCCAGGAGCCAGCCTCGTGTCACTTCCCAGGATGCCAGTACCAGCCAGGAAGGACACGGGTCGCAGCCATCCACGCAACCTGTCCAAATCCTCAGGGGCAACAGAATCAAACTCCTCCCAGAATGGTCTCACAAGACTCACTGTTGACGGCTCCTCTGGTCCACTGAGGGGGGCCCATCCGCTCCAGATCTGAGCGACTTTGTCCTGCAGATATTCCGCAAACTCCTCTGCTCTGCCCTGCAAGGGGGCTTCCCGCGTCCTCTGTGATAAGAGGGAGCGAGTTACCCGAAAGAGGGCGGCAGGGCGGTTATCGGCGGACGCAATAAGAGCGGCACAGTGTCTACGTTTGGCCGCTCTAAATGCCACAAGGTAGGTCCTTGAATAGGCTCTTACCTGTGTTCGATCAGATTCGGAGCGTGAGGACCTCCACCTGCTCTCTAGGCGTCTCCTCTGGCGCTTCATCACCCTCAGGTCCTCGGTAAACCAAGGAGCCCGGGTGGGTCGTCGCCGCAGGAGAGGCCGCAAAGGCGCAACCCTGTCCAAGGCCCCAGCGGTTGCCCTATTCCAGGCGGCCACTAGGTCTTCTGACCGAGAGCGGGTCAGGGCTACAGGGAATGGCCCAAGCTCCGTCTGGAACCTGTCCGGTTCCATCAGGCGCCTGGGGCGGTACCAACTTGGACAGTCTGATTCCACCTCCTCGCGGTGGGGGGTAGCGCCAGGGAAGTCCAGCCGGAGAGATGAGTGATCTGACCATGACAGGGGAGTGATAACTAGATCCCCTATTCCCAGATCACTCGTCCACTGCTCAGATACAAAAACAAGGTCCAGAGTGTGGCCACCTTCGTGTGTGGGGCCCTGAATTAATTGGGTCAGGTCCATGGCTGTCATGGAAGCCATGAACTCCCGAGCTACCTCGGATGCTTCCCCCGTCGACGGCAAGTTGAAATCCCCCATAACCACAAGTTTGGGGATCTCAACTGCCGTTTCTGAGATCAGCTCGAGGAGCTCAGGCAGGGCTGCTGATGCATAGCGAGGAGCCAAGTATACAATCAGCAGACCCCACTGCCTCCCTGGGCCCCATTTCACACCAAGGGACTCACACCCGGGTATCTGAGGTACAGTGATCTCCCTCGGCTCTAAGCATTCCCGTATAACTACCACCACCCCACCACCCTTACCCAGGGCCCGGGGTTGATGGAATGCACGGAAATCCGGTGGGCACATTTCCACGAGGGGTAAACCACCCTCGTGGCCCAACCAGGTCTCCGTTATCCCTGCAAGGTCCAGCTCCCCCTCTGAGATCAACTCATTGATGAGGGGGGCCTTGTTGGTCACGGACCTTGCATTGCAAAGCATCAGCCTCAGGCCCTGGCTCTGTAGTTCCTGACCACCTAGACTGCGGGGGTTGGTACAAACGACCGGGCGTATCCAACAGCCACAGTCTCCCAACCGACTGTGATCTTCTCCTGTATGACAATGTCATTTACTTATGACAATGTCATTTTGTTTCCTTTTATATTGTCCCATATACATTCTGGAGTGGTTTAGTCTGCATTTCTGTACATATGTAATGATCTCTTACATTTACTCCACCTCCTCTTTTTGTAAATCTGTTTCTTTTGAACAATTTGTATCTATCCATCTGTTCATTCCAGTCATGAGTTTTGTCCTACCAGATTTCTGTAATGGCAGCTATGTCATTCCAACCCTTATGTCACACTCTGATCAGTTCCTCTTTGCACTTCTACCATCAGGCAGAAGGCATCAAAGAATAGCCAGCTGAAAAACAGGTTTAAAGATAGTTTCTATCCCTGGGCTGTGAGACTTTTAAATACAACCACAATCATTCCATGCACATGCTAGTTTTTTTTCTTTTTCTTTCTTTTTTTGTTTCTGTTATAATTTTACAATTTTGGATGGTTAAAACCAATTTTGTTGTATTTAAGTACAATGACAATAAAGATTATACTTATACTTCTGTACTACTGCTTCTAGTTCACCCTGTTTGTTCTGCAAGTTTGAGCATTTGTATATAAGCATTTAGTTTAAAGCCCTTCTGATGAATTGGGCCAATCTTTTTCCAAATACATTTTTCCTGTTTTTGTGAAGTCCAGACCCTTGCCAAGAGTCTTTTGTGTAGGTAGTGCCAAAGTTTTCTTGGTGATACCAACCCTTTAGTCAGTGGTTTATTTGTAGAATTATCCCCCCCCCCCCCGATGGGTTTTAACCTTTTTGGGGGATTACTGATGAGAACACTACTTGTGCCCCTACCTCCTTAACTTTATTGCCTAGTTGCTTATGATCTCTCAATATTGTACTCAGATGCTTTGTTGTGTCATTTGTCCCAATATGAAGGTAGAGGAAAGGGTAGTAATCTGAGGGCCTAATTATTTTGGTTAGGTTCTTGGTAACATCTTTAATTTTTGCTCCAGGGATAAAACATACCTCCCAACAATGCTCTCCAGCCTGTCCCACCCATTTGAAGCATAACAAGATTATAAAAGAAGCAAAAGTCCCACAGAAATCATGATTGCTTAAATATAATAAGTCCCACAGAATTCATATGGTTTTCAGCAGTTGCAGAGGTCATGGAAGACTATTTCCAAAGGAAATTGAAGAATGAAGATCTTCATTCTATTCTACAAAGGAACTTCAAGAATGAAGGCCTTCTGCATACCGGAACCTTAGGTGGACTGCAAGGCCCTGTCAATAGAGGAAAAAACCCACTGCCTGAATGTAAGTGGTGAGATTCTGTCCCAACACTGAGGCAGCCTTTTTGAGTGGCAGTTGTATCACTAAACCTGACATGAGGTCCAAGCCCAACTCTAAGTCCAGCCTTGGGGCTGTCACAAAGTGTGACTGATCAAGGTGCCTTAGATTGGGGGAGTTGAGAATTGTTTCTCTTTTTTTAGAGAGAGTGTGTGTGTATGTGTGTTATAGATGAGATCACCGGCAGCAACATCAAGTTAGGCATTTCTCAAATATTTGATACATAAAAGCCCAACAATTTCACTAGAAGAAACTATTGGAAGTTTCCTCATAGGCTCCAGGAACACATTCCTAGAATATTGTTCTTCTAGTCTGTATCCATCTACCGGATCCATATTTAGCTTGTTTCCCGGTTGGTCTTGGACAATCATCATGCCTTGTCCCAGTGGTTCTCTTTCCTTAGAGTAGTTAAGTGATTTGTAATAAAGTCTACGGAATAATAAGTTGCTTATATAGAATAATTTAATTCAGGTGGATAGTGTGATTTGGTTGATGGACCCAAACCAGAGATCTCTAGTTTACTTTGCCTTAGTCAGATAACACCACAAACTGCCTTGTCTGGTTACTCCATCACTAGAATGTGGAACCATGTTTTGGGGGTAGAAAAAAGACACCTCTGCCTTTAACGACTTTCAGTCACAAATTTTATTTTCCTGTGCATTTTCCTGCTGCAATGTGAAAGTCCATAAACTTTTCCTCTTAGGTTGCCTCAAATGCCCTCATCTGTTTTGCTTTGAGCACTTTATTTTCTGACAAGGTAGCTCTGAGCTGTATCAGCTATTTCATAGGGGAAGGAATGCAGCTTCAACTATGCCGGTACTGATGACTGATTCTAATACCTTTTGGATCCCAATAACTTTTAAATACAATATAAGGAATAAAATGAAGGCACTAAGGCAAAGATTGCCTATTCGAAATCTGCAAGAAATATTTTAACTTCTATGATGATGATGATGATGATGATGATGATGATGATGATGATATTGTTGTTGTTGTTGTTGTTGTTGTTGTTGTAATGTTTGGTGAGATTCACAGCCTTTAGGTGTGGTTATTAGCTCAACAGATTATTATTGTTGTTGTTGTCGTCATCATCATCATCACCATCATCATAAAGTAGTTCTCATTTCTGACCATAACTGAGATTGGAATTTCCAGTATTGCTAAGCAAGCTGATTGTTTAGTGAGTTATGCCCAATTTTATGTCCTTTTTTGGCAACAATTGTTAAATGAATTATTGCCGTTCTTAAGTGAGTCTGGCTACCCCTGTTGACTTTGCTTGCTGAAAGGTGATGGGGAAGATTGCAAATCCCATGACTCCAACCATTGTAAACACCATGTCATGCCATTGCCCACTGCAAGAATTTGATCCTGTGATTGTGGGAATCCTAGGATGGTTGCAGATATAATGACTGGTTGTAAGACATTTCCTTCAGTGCCAGTAACTTTGAATGGGCACTAAGGAGATGGTTTTGAAACAAGTACTACATGTAATGGGCAAAAGGCTTTAGGCAGAATTAGAAGACTTATCAAAAACTGAAAATATTATCTATAATTGAAAGGAAGGTTACAGAAAGGGAAAGCAAGGACTATTTACAAAAGTGGAATTTTTTGATATTTCATCTGTATATGAAAATATATTTTTGCTCTTTAAATAAGTCAGACCAAGCTATGGTACATCATTTTATAGTATGGTGACCAAAATTGGTTACAGTATTCTAGGTGTGGTCTTACTTGGCTTTCATACAGCAGTACTAAGACTTCACATGAACTTGATTCTATGCCTCTGTTTATACATCCCAGGGTTGTATTAGCTTTTTTGGCTGCTGCTGCACACTGCTGGCTCGTATTCCATTGATCATACTTTAGGACTCCAAAGTCCATCTCAAAGTTTTTGAGCCAGGTCTCTCCTAATCTGTACCTATACCTTTGATTTTTCCTGTCCATCTGTCCAATTTTTTGTACTTGTCCTTTTTGTCTTTCAGTTTATCAGAAGGATCTCTGTGCAGCCATGCTGATTTCTTCTTGAATTTCTGTTTTCTTTTTCTGTGTTATTGTTTCCTCATAGGCTCCAGGAAGTTTCCTCATAGGCTCCAGGAAGTTTCTTTATAAACTCCAGGAACAGATCAGTCTGTAATAGCTTAAGTACCACAATGTCCTTTCAAATGGACTTGCTCAGCCCAAACACACAGTAATATACATGGGACAATCCATTACCTATTATGTACTGAAGAATCCTCTGAGCTTCCGTAAAGTACTTAAAGAATGACAAATACCAAAAGTAAAATTTATAGCCAATAAAGATGTTAACTGTTTTACATCTGGAAATGAAATGGTTGCTGCCAGTCTTATTACCTGTTCACAACCCGCATGCAACCTTTGTGTGCACTCACTTTGCTCGCCACTTGCACTGTTAGATGTAAATTGTTGTTTGCACAGACCACCTGAAAGCAGAATTACACACTCTCACAAGAGCCTGTGGCTTAGTGGCTAATACATCTGCCTAATATGTAATACAGCCCAGGTTCGATTCCCAGTAAGGGTATGGCTAGCTGATGAGAGCTAAATAGCTTGAAATAGATCTATACTAGTCTCCCTTTATTTATTTATCAGCACAAATGCAACACAAATGTAACAAAGGCAACATAAAAGATGGTTTTCTGCCTGGAAGGTCTCCTGGAGTGAGCCGAAAGACAGAAAAGGGAAGCAGTGTGCTCCCTCCCATATTTGGGCATAACAGGGGTTGTGACACAATACATACCTATTTCCCTGGCTTAGCTGATAAAGGAGGAGAGCCTGTGGCTTAGTGGCTAATACATCTGCCTAATATGTAATACATCCCAGGTTCGATTCCCAGTAAGGGTATGGCTAGCTGATGAGAGCTAAATAGCTTGAAATAGATCTATACTAGTCTCCCTTTATTTATCAGCACAAATGCAACCCAAATGTAACAAAAGGAACATAAAAGATGGTTTTCTGCCTGGATGGTCTCCTGGAGTGAGCCGAAAGACAGAAAAGGGAAGCAGTGTGCTCCCTCCCATATTTGGGCATACCAGGGGTTGTGACACAATACATATATACATACATAAACATTCTGGAGTTAATTTGAATTAACAGACATGAAATGATAGAAAAGGTTGATGTTACAGGAACATGTTTCCTGAAAATAAACCCTACCCTGAAAATAAACCCTAGCCCAATTTTTATGCCTGTGCCAAATATAAGCCTTACCTCCCAAAATAAACCCTAATGAATGGGGATAGACATGGCCAGCATATGAGGAAACGAGCACACATAGGCTACAGTATCTGGCATCAACACAGGTTCAAGAACTTGTGCAAGTAGCAGGTGGAAGTAGAGGTGGAGGGAGGGAAGCAATCTGGATGCATCACGCAGTGGAAAGCCGAGCCATGTTGGGCCAGAGCAGTGGGCAGCCATTGGAGGGCCATCTTTGCATCTCTCAGCTTGCACATTGGAATCGCCTGCCTTCTGCTCCATGCCTTCTTTTCGGTGCAATCCCAGAGTGTGCTGACCAAGGAACCGGCAGGCTGCAGCTGCTGCCTGGACCCCATGTGGTTGCCAGCTCTTTTGTGTGTGCCGGGGACTAGGGTGCCCAGCTGGGCTGATCACCCTGAAATCATGTTTTCCCTGGAATTTGTTCTAGTGCTTATTTTGGAGCCCAAAAGAAAATAAGACCTGGTCTTATTTTGAGGGAAACTCAGTATGTATATATGTGTTGACCTTTTTCTTTTAATGCACTTTTTAATGTTGTATTTATTTTATTTATTTATTTTGTTGTTCTTGTTATTTTTAAATTGTAATGTAAATAAAAAAATAATTTTTGTAGTTTTGTATTTTAACTTTTTTTCAAATAAAAAAAATGACAAAAAGAGGGAAAATATGTAGCTCAGGGATGAAATGTTGGGTTTTTAGTGCACTCTGAGTATTGTTTTTAGTGCACTCTGAGTTTTGTTGTTTCTTTGCAGACAATCATTACCAGACTCAATAACATCAGTGTCCTGTATTGGTCTGTTTACACAACATGAATGACAGAGATGAGATTCGGATTAGATTTTTCATGAATCAAATTCTCTGAATCAAAATCTGTAGTTAGATCTCTAAGGACTAGCTAGCATCTTTGAATAACTCCTCATCCTCCTTTTATTCTTCCTGTTTTCCAGCAAATGCAAGGTCCACATTAATCCATGGATGCTCCTTCTAACAACTACCTCTGCTTCTCAAACATTTTGATCTCAAGACCATTTTATATTCTTGAAAATGATGGAGGACTCCAAAGAGTTTTGGTTATGTGTTCTTTCTATGTAATGAATAAGAAATTAATTTGCTTATATGTGCTATCAGCACATATAATGTATTAGAAATTAAAACTGAGGCAAGATAACATATTTTACATGATGGACCCCCTGACATGGTTGCGTGGATGGACTTTGCTGATATAGCAAATCATACTGGCCTAAATGCAAATGTAGAAAAGAAATAGTTCCCTCTCATACCTGTGGACATGTGCATTTTAAAAGCTGTCTCGTGTCCTTAGATAGAATCAATTTGTCCCACTTTGAATTTTGTCCAAGCAATGATCCAAACTATGATTCTCTTTCCAAACTTTCAGGAGATAATGCTGCAATTTAGACAGCTTCCAAGAGTCAGATGAATGGTGTCCAGGTGTCCTCTCCTCAGGCTTCATTCCTCAGTTAGACAACAAAATCATTGGGAGATTCTACCACCACTCTCCCACAAAGGATATTGTGGTACCAACCTGATCCCAGAGATCAAGCCACTAAAATCCCCTTTCACCTCATCCTTATGAGAGCCAATTAAATAGTAGGATATTGGACCTTATCTCCTTCTATTATATTCTTCAACTTGATGTAGACTTATTTCAAGAATAGCAGGATAGAGATTTTAAAAGTTATAGAAAATACTATGGGAGGTAGTTTATTTAGAATAACCCTAAATAGGAACGGATAGGTTGGTCAACAAAAATTATCTGTTTTTACTTAAAGGTCAAGAAGCAATAAAGGAAAGGTATGGATCCACATGGATAGCACCACTTCAGAAGAGAGAACACTGCTATCTTGTCTCCCCTGGTCCTTCTCTTCACTAGACTAGCCATGCCATCCACATGTTTCTCATGTTTCCCAGCCCCCCCCCAGGGTTAAACAGGTCCTCCACATGTTTCTCTTCTTGATCAGCAAAATCAGCTTCTCTCTCAGCACAGCTCTCATGGAAACGGTGTTTCTCCCATGCCTCTTGAAAAAGTTTCATAGCATGGGACATCATGAGGTTCTCTTGCTCAGATTTCTGCCAGGCAGCCTCAGGTTGCCGGCGTCGGCTAGTGGTAACTCATGCCGGAATCTCCTCAGGATCACTTCTCTGCCCCAATCCCAGCAACCACCGGGGATAAACAGATCTTTCCTCCAAGTTCAGTTCACCCATCTGTTCTATTTCCAATGGGAATGAGGATCCATGTAGTCCTCTTGGTCACTGTCTGGATTGGACCTTTCTTTGGTGGGTTTTTGTTTTAAATGCACTCCCCACAGAAGGGATGAGCATGAAGTGAGATCTTGCTTAATGTCAGGCATGCTTCCTTCAGTAACCAAGAAAGAAAACTTTCGAAAGTAAAGAAGATCTGAGTCAGAAGGGTGTGAACACATACATATCAAACAATTACCCAACCCCCTCGCTACAACAACTCCCACCCCAGTGTCCAATCAGCAACTCCCTAAGGTGTCATGTTGCATCTCCAGACAGCATCATCACGTTGGTATGCCGTACAGTTGGCCTTCACCAGTTCCAAACCCTGACCATCAGCATGCACAGGAGATGGTGAGAAGAAAACTCCCTTTGCCATATCACCTCCAGTACCATTTATTCCCACCCCAAATACCATGCCCCCACCCTTCCCATTTCTATGGCAGCCGATAGCAAGAAAGCGAAGCAGAGGCTGACATTAACAGAGTTGGAAGGCATGTTGTAGATCATCTAGACCAACCTCCCTCCCAGAAAGAGACCCTACACCATTTCAGGCAAATGACAGTCCAATCTCCTCCTGAAAACCCCCAGTGATGAAGCTCCCAGAACTTCTGTTGGCAATCTAATAATAATAATAATAATAATAATAATAATAATAATAATAATAATAATAATAATAATAATAATAATAATAAATAAATATTTATTTCTTAGCCGCACCCTCTCCCGAAGGACTCGGGGTGGCGTACAATAAAACATATAAAGTACATATCTAGACAGGACATACATATAACAAAGACATATAATAAGACGTGTACAAGGAGGAGGTGGGCTGTTGGATAAAAACAACTAAAATCACAATGTTTAAAAAACCCCTAAATAAATAAATACAATTAAATTACATAAATAAAAACCCATCAGGAGCGATATAGTTAGATCATGGTTGAGCCAGGCCAGCTACTTGGAATAGGTGGGTCTTGAGCTTTACACGGAAGGAGCGGAGGTCAGAGGTAGTCCTAATATCCGGGGGGAGGTCATTCCACAGGGCTGGGCCCGCCACAGAGAAGGCTCTACTCCTAGGCGCCGCCCCTCGGCACTGTCTGGTGGACGGCACCTGGAGGAGACCCTCTCTGTGCGAGCGGATTGGTCGCAGGGATGTATGGGGCAGAATACGATCCCGCAAGTAACTAGGTCCTGAGCCATGGAGCGCTTTAAAGATAGTTATCAAAACCTTGAAACGCACCCAATAGACCACAGGAAGCCAGTGCAGCTCGCGCAGGAGCGGTGTCACATGGGAGTACCTAGTACTCCCCATAACTACCCGCGCGGCTGCGTTCTGGACCAACTGTAGCCTCCGAGTGCATTTCAAGGGAAGCCCCATGTAGAGAGCGTTACAATAGTCCAGGCGAGACGTCACCAGCGCATGAGTGACTGTGCATAAGGCGTCCCGGTCCAGTAGGGGGCGCAATTGGTGCACCAGGCGGACCTGGTGGAACGCCCCCCTTGCCATGGCTGTCACATGGTCATCCATGGACAGCCGGGCATCCAGGAGGACGCCCAAATTGCGCACCCGCTCCACAGGGGCGAGTTGAACGCCCCCGATGGCCAAAGATGGAATTAATTGGCTGAACCGGGGAGCCGGCACCCACAGCCACTCCGTCTTGGAAGGGTTGAGTTTGAGTCGGTTGTCATCCATCCAGACCCGTACGGCTTCCACACACCGGGACATCACTTCGACGGCCTCGTTGGGGTGGTTCGGGGTGGAAATGTACATCTGTTCTATTGGTTGATTGATTTCACTGTCAGAAAATTTATCCTCATTTCTAGATTGAATAACTTCTTCGTCAGTTTCTTTGTCTGGCCTTCAAGTGCATTGGAAAATAACTTGACCCCTTCATCTCTGTGGCAGCCCTCAAATATTGGAACACTGCTATCTTGTCTCCCCTGGTCCTTCTCTTCACTAGACTAGCCACGCCCAGTTCCTGTAACCGTTCTTCATATGCTTTAGTCAGAGGTGGCATTCAGCCGGTTCTGACTGGTTCTGGTGAACCCATAGCAGAAATTTTGAATAGTTTGGAGATCCGGCAAATGCTGCGACTTACTGGCCTCACCTCTAATCCATTCGCTGTCTCCCAGCCTCTTAAGTCCCAGCTGATGGTCAGTGTATTGTTGCCTCCCAGTTGATCACTGGGTCTTCTTTTGTTGCCCTGCACATCAGAATGGAGCTAGAAAGCAGGTTAGTGGGGTTGGGAGGAAATGGGGATTTTGCAGTAACCTTCCACAGGAGTGGGGAAGGAATGGGGATTTTGTAGTATCCTTCCCTTGGACTGGGGAGGGAAATGGGGATTTTGTAGTATCCTTCCCCTGGAGAGAGAAGGGAAAGGGAGTTTTTGCAGTATTCTATTCCTGGAATGGGGTGGGAATAGGGATTTTACAGTATCCTTTCTCCACCAGTAGGGTGGAGATGGGAATTTTTAAGTATCCTTCCCACAGGAGAGGGGAGGGAATGGGAATCTTGCAGTATCCTTCCATGCTCACCAAGCCACACCAAGCAATGCCCACCAAGCCTCACCCACAGAACCGGTAGTAAAAAAATTGAATTCCACCACTGGTTTCAGTCTCCAGTCCCTTAATCATACTGGTTGCGCTTCTCTGCACTTTTTCTAGAGGTTCAACATCCTTTTTATAGTGTGGTGACCAAAACTGGATGCAGTATTCTAGGTGTGGTCTTACTAAAGCTTTATAGAGTGATATTAGAAATTCACTTGATCTTGATTGTATCCCTCTGTTAATGCAGCTCAGGGTTGCATTGGCTTTTTTTGGCTGCAGCTGCACAGTGCTGGCTCATATTTAGCTCGTTCTCCACTAAGACTCCAAGATCACCTAATTTATATGTGTACTTTTGGTTTTTCTTGCCTAAGTATAAGATTTTACTTTTCTACATTGAATTTCATTTTGTTAGATAGGACCCAATGTTCAAGTTTGTCAAGATCCATCTGGATCTTGAGTGTAGCTCCTAGATCAGTGATGGCTAAGCTTTTTTGGCTCCCATGCCAAAATGCAGGGGGGGGGAATGCAGAGGTATGGTGCGCTGGTGTGCCACACACACAATGCTATGCGTGTTATCTTCCCCCCATGCACACACATGCATGCGCGACAAGCATACACACACACACACTTTTCATGTGGGGTTTTTGCTCTCCCCAGGCTCCTGTGGCTTTCTAGGAGCTTTGGGAGAGTGAAAACAGTTCCCCACCACCACCACAGATGCCCTCTGGAGGCCTCGGGAGCTTGCCTGAAGCTTCTGGAGGGGGAAAAAGGACCTATGGGGAACACAGAAATTCAGGTATTGTGACTTCTGGTTTGTCCGTAGGGCTGATTTTTAACCTCCAGAGCCTTCAGGAGGCATTAGCGACCAGTTTTTCCCCTCCGGAGGCTCCAGAGAAGCCTCTTGAAGGCCCTGAATGCTCCGGAGGTTGACAAACCTGTGCTGATTGCTAGTTATTACTTTACTCATTTCTAGATGTTGGCAGATCTGTTTTTTAAAAAAATTAGCTTTTCTAGGCTGGTGTATTGATGTTAGATGGATTGGTGTGTAGTTTCCCGGATCTGTTTTTTCCCCCTTTTTTGAATATGGGAATCACATCAGCTCTTTTCCAGTCCTCTGGTAGTTTCCCAGTGCTCCAGGGTTTTTGAAAGATGTGGTACAGTGGTTCTCAGATGTCATCTGGCAGTTCCTTTAGAACTCTGGGATGTAATCCATCAGATGACAGTCTTGGTGATCTGTATTCATCAAGATCAGACAGGTGTTCTCTAACTAGTTTTTTGCTTATTTTAACTTTTATTTCAAGTCTGTCTTTTACAATTATGTTTTTGGTAGATTAGGCTATTGTTTCTTTTTGTGTGATAACTGATGCAAAGAATGAGTTAGGCAGCTCTGCTTTTCCTCTTCTGCCTATAACTTTCTCGCTATCTTCTCTCTTTGGTGGACGGTTTCCTTCTTTTTTTGTTGTTATTTATATGTTGGAAGAAAGATTTTTTATTATCTTTGACTTTTGTCGCAGGTCTTTGTTAATTTTAAGCAATTGCTTTCCGGACTTCATTTTTGCAGATCTTGGCTATTTCCTGATATTCTGCCTTAGTTGTGTGTCCTTCTTTCCATTTTTCTCCTTTTGGTCTTTCTGTCTGTCAGAGAGATCTTTGTGCAGCCATGCTGGTTTCTTCTTGAATTCCTTGTTTTTCTTTTTCAGTGGTATTGTGCTGGAGTAGCCTTTTATGAATGTATTTTTCAGAGTTTCTCAAGGTTCTTGTTTTCTCCTTTAGGATTTTCATCCAAGGAATATTTCCCAAGTTCGAGTTTATTATAATCAGCTCTTTTAAAATCTAAAACTCTGGTATCATTATGTTCTATTCCTTGTGTTTGCATTGTGTTGAATTTTAGTATGACATGGTCACTGTCACCCAAGGTTCCAGCAGTTTCAACTCCCTCTATCACTTCTTCTCTGTTTATAAGAATTAAGCCCAACATGGCTGTCCTACTAGTTCCCTTCTCTACCTTGTGGACAACAAGGTTAGTAACCTGTTTGATTTCTCTCTTGGTGCAGAATTAGTCTTTCAATTGAAGTCAGGACAGTTGAAGTCCCGCATTACTGTTGTAGTGTGTTTCCTACATACCATATTTTTGGAGTATAAGACACACCTTTTTCCCTCAAAAAAGAGGCTGAAAATCTGGGTGCATCTTATACACTGATTATAGCATTTTTTGCCTCCTGAAGCCCCACCTCCTTCACAAAGATGGCCATGCATAGCTTGTAGGAGGCTTTCAGAGAGCTCCCGCGTTCTGGGGAGGGCAGAAATGAGCAAAAAACCAGGCCATTTTTGCTCAATTCCCCCCCCTTCAGCCCCAGGAGCACTACAAGCCTCGTAAAGACTATCCCTGCTGTTTTGGGGGGACAGAAAATGGGCCTGTTTTCATTAAAAATGGGCTATTTTTTTGCTCGTTTTTGGCTCCCCATCCCAGGAGCACTCTACAAGCCTCCTAAGAGCTATTCATGTCCTTTTTTTAAAAGAATGGGCTGTTTTGGGGAGAAAATGCAAGAAATGAATAATACATAACACAAATACATACCTATTTCCCTGGCTCAACTGATAAGGAGGAGAGCCTGTGGCTTAGTGGCTAAGACTCCTGCCTAATATATAATACAGCCCAGGTTCAAATCCCAGTAAGGGTATGGCTAGCTGATGAGAGCTAATTAGCTCGAAATAGATCTATACTAGTCTCCCTTTATTTATTTATCCGTACAAATACAACACAAATATAAAAAGGCAACATTAAAAATAAAAATATGGTTTTCTGCCTGCATGGTCTCCTGTGATGAGCCGAAGGACAGAAAGAGGGAGTAGTGAGCTTCCTCCCATATTTAGGCATACCAGCGGTTGTAACACAAATACATACCTATTTCTCTGGCTCAACTGATAAGGAGGAGAGCCTGTGGCTTAGTGGCTAAGACTCCTGCCTAATATATAATACAGCCCAGGTTCAAATCCCAGTAAGGGTATGGCTAGCTGATGAGAGCTAATTAGCTCGAAATAGATCTATACTAGTCTCCCTTTATTTATTTATCCGTACAAATACAACACAAATATAAAAAGGCAACATTAAAAATAAAAATATGGTTTTCTGCCTGCATGGTCTCCTGTGATGAGCCGAAGGACAGAAAGAGGAAGTAGTGACCTTCCTCCCATATTTAGGCATACCAGGGGTTGTAACACAAATACATATATATGTGTGTGTGTGTGTGTGTGTTTTGAGGTTTTCGCGGGTGTTTATATGTACGTCTTTGGTTGTTCGGGTTTTTTCCCGCGTAGAATTGGAAGTATCATCATGACATTTCGATGAAGTCTCATTCATCATCTTCAGGTTGGTGCTTCCGAGACCCCACATTGCTCCTGGAAGCACCAAGCCGGAAGCACCAACCTCGCACCAATGCCTAAATATGGGAGGAAGGTCACTACTCAGTCTTTCTGTCCTTCGGCTTATCACAGGAGACCATGCAGGCAGAAAACCATATTTTTATTTTTAATGTTGCCTTTTTATATTTGTGTTGTATTTGTACTGATAAATAAAGGGAGACTAGTATAGATCTATTTCGAGCTAATTAGCTCTCATCAGCTAGCCATACCCTTACTGGGATTTGAACCCGGGCTGTATATATCTTAGGCAAGAGTTTTAGCCACTAAGCCACAGGCTCACTTCCTTATCAGTTGAGCCAGGGAAATAGGTATGTATTTGTGTTACAACCCCTGGTATGCCTAAATATGGGAGGAAGGTCACTACTCCCTCTTTCTGCCCTTCGGCTTATCACAGAAGACCATGCAGGCAGAAAACCATATTTTTATTTTTAATGTTGCCTTTTTATATTTGTGTTGTATTTGTACTGATAAATAAATAAAGGGAGACTAGTATAGATCTATTTCGAGCTAATTAGCTCTCATCAGCTAGCCATACCCTTACTAGGATTTGAACCCGGGCTATATACATCTTAGGCAGGAGTTTTAGCCACTAAGCCAAGGGCTCACTTCCTTATCAGTTGAGCCAGGGAAATAGGTATGTATTTGTGTTACAACCCCTGGTATGCCTAAATATGGGAGGAAGGTCACTACTCCCTCTTTCTGTCCTTCGGCTTATCACAGAAGACCATGCAGGCAGAAAACCATATTTTTATTTTTAATGTTGCCTTTTTATATTTGTGTTGTATTTGTACGGATAAATAAATAAAGGGAGACTAGTATAGATCTATTTCGACTAATTAGCTCTCATCAGCTAGCCATACCCTTACTGGGATTTGAACCCAGGCTGTATATATCTTAGGCAGGAGTTTTAGCCACTAAGCTATATATATATAGATGAACAAATGTACAATACCAATAGGTGGTTCCTCCAAGTAAACACAAGGCAGGAGAGTTACAGGCAAACACAAGCAGTTAGCTTCATTTCAGCAGATAAGCCCCAGACAGACTGCTAGTTTACTTCTCAGAGCAGCAGACTGCTTAAGTTTCAATTGTCAGCTAAGCCACACCTTGATTCCAAGCTTAAGTTTCTGACCAAACACAGGTAAGAGCCTACTTATGGACCTACCTTGTGGCATTAAGGGTGGCCAAGCGTCGATACTGCGCCACTCTTATTGCGTCCGCAGAAAACCGCCCTAACGCCCTGTTTCAGGTGACCCACTCCCTCCTTTCACAGAGGCAGCAGGAAGCCCCTCTGCAGGGTAGAGCAGAGGAATTTGGGGAATATCTGCAGGACAAAATCGCTCCGATCCGGAGTGAATGGGTCTCCCTCAGTGATCCAGGGGAGACGTCGGAGGCGAGTCTTGAGGGGCCATTCTGGGAGGAGTTTGACTCTGTTGCCACCAAGGATATGGACAGGTTACGTGGGCGACTGCAGGCCACCACATGTTTACTGGACCCGTGTCCCTCCTGGCTTATACTGGCAGCCTGGGAGGCCACACGAGGCTGGCTCCAGGGACTAGTGAATGCTTCGCTGAGCGAGGGGTCCTTGCCGGCCGTCTTGAAAGAGGCGGTGGTGAGGCCCCTGCTTAAGAAGCCTTCTCTGGACCCAGTCGAGTTAGCCAATTATCATCCTGTCTCCAACCTTCCCTTCCTAGCAAAGGTTGTAGAGAGTGTGGTGGCCCAACAGTTCCCTCGCCACCTGGAGGAAATTGATTATCTAGACCTGCGCCAGTCCGGTTTCCGCCCCGGTCACAGCACGGAGATGGCTTTGGTCGCATTGGTGGATGATCTCTGGAGGGCGAAGGATGGGGGTTGTTCCTCCATCCTAGTCCTGTTAGATCTCTCAGCGGCTTTTGATACCATCGACCATGGTATCCTATTACGTCGGCTGGAGGGGTTGGGGGTGAGAGGCACCGTACTGCGGTGGTTCTCCTCCTACCTCTCCGGTCGGACGCAATGTGTGTTGGCAGGGGAGCAGAGGTCGACCTTGAGGCCACTCACGTGTGGGGTGCCACAAGGGTCGGTCCTCTCGCCTCTCCTGTTCAACACATATATGAAGCCACTGGGTGAGATCATTCGTGGTTTTGGGGTTGGATACCATCTGTACGCTGACGATACGCAGCTGTACATCTCCACCCCGAACCACCCCAACGAGGCCGTTGAAATGATGTCCCGGTGCTTGGAGGCCGTACGAGTCTGGATGGGAGGCAACAGACTCAAACTCAACCCCTCCAAGACGGAGTGGCTGTGGCTACCGGCACCCCGGTTCAACCAGTGGACTCCATCGCTGGCCATTGGGGGCGAGCAACTGCCCCCCGTAGAGCGGGCACGCAATTTGGGCGTCCTCCTAGATGCCCGGCTGTCGATGGATGACCATGTGGCAGCCGTGGCGAGGGGGGCGTTCCACCAGGTTCACCTGGTGTGCCAATTGCGCCCCCTATTGGACCGGGGTCCCCTTCGCACATTCACTCATGCGCTGGTGACATCCCGTCTGGACTACTGCAACGCTCTCTACATGGGGCTCCCCTTGAGATGCACCCGAAGGCTGCAGCTGGTCCAGAATGCAGCCGCGCGGGCAATTATGGGGAGTACTAGGTACTCCCATATAACACCGCTCCTGTGTGAGCTGCACTGGCTACCTGTGGCTTTTCGGGTGCATTTCAAGGTGTTGATTATCACCTTTAAAACGCTCCATGGCTCAGGACCTAGTTACCTGCGGGATCGCATCCTACCCCACACATCCCTGCGACCAATTCGCTCTCACAGAGAGGGACTCCTCCGGGTACCATCCGCTAAGCAATGCCGGCGGGGGATGCCCAGGAGTAGGGCCTTCTCTGTGATGGGCCCAACCCTCTGGAATGACCTCCCCCCCGATATTAGAATCATTGCTGATCTCCGCTCCTTCCGTAAGAAACTCAAGACCCACCTGTTCCAATTAGCAGGCCTGGCCCAATCACAATCATAATCATAATCATAACTTATTCCCCGACCCTCCTGGCCAGTATTTTAAATTTTAAATTTTGGGGTATTTCAATTGGTTTTAATTATTAGCTTATTTCATGATCATTGTACAGACTGTTTGTTTAATTTGTTTTTCTGTGATTTTGTACTTTTGTTGTCTATAGTGTATTTTATTCCTGTCTGTACACCGCCCCGAGTCCCCTCGGGGAGAGGGGGCGCTTTATAAATCAAATAAATGAAATGAAATGAAATGAAGTTTCTGTTTCAATTCTCTGCACAGACTCAGATCTGTTTAAACTCCCATTGGCTGACTTAGTTGCTATGCCTATTTATTGTCTGACGTTGTTCCCATGTCTCTCCCAGTCATGAATATTTTAACACGATCTAACTGTGAAACTCAAAACTAAACTGCTAGCAGACCTCATGACAACTAACATATCTTGACAAAAATGGACAACCTAGTGTGGAATGGGATGAAACTCTATCTCCCAGAATCCCTACACACCAGTGGTCGGTTTCTGCCGGATCGCACCAGATCACACGATCCAGTTGGTCAATGAACCCGGAAGTATGTTCCTGACCCGCCCCTGTCACGGGATGGCGCTTGCCTGCCCTCCACCAGCTTGGGCACGACCGGAGAAGTTTCTCTTCTCAGAAATGTCTTCAGTGGAGCGGTGGCAGCCTGCGTCACTTTCAGGACCTCCACTGAGGAAATTTCTCCGGTCGCGCCCAAGCTGGTGGAGCACAGGCAACTGCCGTCCCGTCGCCAGGGAGACAGTGAGTGAGGTGAATCGCGTGGTTGCTCAGATCACACGGGCACAGCCCGAGAAGACATTTCTGAGAAGAGAACCTTCTCCGGTCGTGCTGCGCCCGTGTGATCTGAGCAACCATGCGATTCACCTCACTCACTGTCTCCCTGGTGATGGGAAGGCGCTCGCCTGCGCTCCACCAGCTCGGGCGCGACCACTTATCAGATCCATATTTAGCTTGTATCATCAAGCCTTGTCCCAGTGGTTCCTCAATGTTTCTCTTTGCTTAGAGCAATTAAGTGATTTGTAAAGAAGACTACGGAATAATAAGTTGCTTAACTAGAATATGTTTAATTCAGGTTAGTAGTGTGATTTGGTTGATGGACCCAAATTCAATCACAGAGATCACTAGGTTAGTTTGCCTTAGTCAGATAACATCCCAAACTGCCTTGTCTGGTTTCTCCATCACTAGAATGTTGGACCATGTTTTGGGGGTAGAAAAAAAGACACATCTGGCTTTACTGACTTTCAGTTGCAAATTTTATTTTCCTGTGCATTTTCCTGCTGCAATGTGGAAGTACATAAATATTTCCTCTTAAGTTGCCTCAAATGCCCTCATCTGTTTTGCCTTGAGCACTTTATTTTCTGACAAGGTAGCTCTAAGCTATATCAGCTATTTCACAGGGGAAGGAATGCAGCTTCAACTATGCCGGTACTGATGACTGATTCGAATACCTTTTGGATCCCAATAACTTTTAAATACAAGACAAGGAATAAAATGAAGGCAATAAGTCAAAGATTGCCTATTTGAAATCTGCAAGAAATATTTTAACTTCTGCTGCTATTATTATTATTATTATTATTATTATTATTATTATTATTATTATTATTATTATTATTATTATTATTATTATTATTATTATTATTCATTAAATTATTATTTTAAAAAGATTTATGAGCTTGCTTGCTTATTTGATTGATTTAGGGCAATTCTGCCACTTCACCTTAGAGATAAACTAATTCCTAATTTTAAAAAAAATGCCAACTCCGATAACCTGATGAGCTAACACAAAGTTCATGAAATGCTGTACAAGTAGTTCTCATTTCTGACCACAACTGAGACCAGAATTTCCAGAATTGTTTAGCAAGGTGATTGTCCAGTGAATCATGTCCAATTTTATGACCTCTTTTGACCTCAACTGTTAAATGAATTGTTGCAGTTCTTAAGTGAGTCTGGCTTCCCCTGTTGACTTTGCTTGCTGAAAAGCAATGGGGAAGATTGCAAATCCCATGACTCCAACCATTGTAAACATCATGTCATGCCATTGCCCACTGCATGAATGTGATCCTGTCATTGTGGGAATCCTGGGATGGCAAGAGCAAAGACTGGTTTTAAGACACTGCCAGTAACTTTGAATGGGCACTAAGCGGATGGTTTTCAAAACAAGGATTACCTGTAATAGCAAAAGGCTTTAGGCAGAATTAGAAGACTTATCTAAAAGTGAAAATATTGTCTATAATTCAAATTAAGATTACAGAAAGTGAAAGCAAGGACCGTTTACAAAAGTGGAAATTTTTGAGATGTCTATACATGAAAAGATATTTTTGTTCTTTAAATTTCACATTCCTTGGTGGGCTCATCATTACGAATTAAATCTAAATCACATGTCGTTAGATTTAACACAGATGTGCATCCAGGAATAGGAAGTACTGAAGGAAACCTTTAAAAAAAACAGAAATTGAGGTTTCTGTTAAACTTGGAAAATTAAGCTATTCAAAACATTAAATACATTTGTTCTTTAAAGTAGCTACAGTTTTACCTAGCCAGTCTTACTTAACTTGCAAATTCGCAGCTGTTCTTGAATTTGTAAAACTTTCAGGCCGAAGAGCCTCTCTATGCTTTGCTTTTGACATCTCTTAAAAACTGATTTGCACCTAGACTTTTATGTGGTATAATTATTTAATGCAGATTCAGTTTAATTGGGTGAAATTTATAAATTTAGTAAACATATCTCAGGAACATGCAGTGGTGGGTTCCTGCTGGATCACACCGGATCGCGCGCGCTCCCTTTCAGCGCTCCACCTGGCTTGCGCGCTCCCTTTCAGCGCTACACCTGGCTCTCGCGCTCCCTTCCGGCGCTGAAACCGGAAGTACAGTCTTGCCCCGCCCCTGGCGAAGCAACGACGCCTGTCTGCGCTCCACCAGCTCGGCTGGGAACGGAGATGTTTCCTCAGCGGAGCGGAGCGCCTGAAAAGACTTTTCAGGCGCCCCGCTCCGCTGAGGAAACATCTCCGTTCCCAGCCGAGCTGGTGGAGCGCAGACAGGCGTCGTTGCTTCGCCAGGGCCGGGCAAAACTGTACTTCCGGTTTCAGCGCCGGAAGGGAGCGCGAGGCCAGGTGCAGCGCTGAAAGGGAGCGCGAGGCCAGGTGGAGCGCTGAAAGGGAGCGCGCAAGCCAGGTGGAGCGCTGAAAGGGAGCGCGCGAGCCAGGTGGAGCGCTGAAAGGGAGCGCGGGCATTCCGGTGCGATCCAGCAGGAACCCACCACTGGGAACATGTCTTGAAGAAATTCAGGTTTGGATAAAAATTATTTACCACATATTTTGCACATTCTTACAAGGTTTATTTCCATAATTAAGGTTAGTCATATTTGTTCTGGCAGACAAAAAAATATTACATTCCGATTTCTATGAGATAAAATATTCTCCTTGTAATGTTGGAAAATGAACTTCAGAGGCAATGATTAAAAAATAAGGCAAAGAAAAAGGAGGCCAGATATATGTATCTGGTGCTATAAATTATTTTTAAAAATGTTGGAAGCATATGTATACAGTCAACCTCATATACCATATATGTGCAACATACAAACCTATCCACAAATTTTTAACCAAAATACTTTGAAAATTGCTGATTGGCACTTTGCATGGTATTTTATTTAAATATTTGAGATTCTCCTTATGCATGGATGGGCACATCTGCATGTATATAGAGGAAGTATGTGTAATTACAAATATTACTATATATACTCATGGATACGCCAATCCATGGATAGGACAATCCCAGTTTGGGAGTTTCACATTAAATTATCAGTTTGTTCACAACTATATAAAATACAAATTTGCACATATACACATAAATTTCTCTACAGCATTGAAAGAAAATCCTGACTTAATGTCTTGGTAGACTAAAATTGTGGCTTTCCAGCATGATCTACATAATCTATTTTTAGTGACCCAAAGATTCTCAGCCATAGCTTAATTCCTTTAAAAAATAGTGTCTGTTATCAGATTCAAACCAATGTTGTCATCTTAATCAACTTTAAATTACCACAGAGAGAAATTTATCATTTCCCTCCATAGGCTACTAGTTTTGATTCAACTATCTTGTTTTTCATTTAGGAGCATTGGAAATACTTGGTCTCAGCAAAATACTTTAAAAGAATTTATAAAACATGCCATTTCCAACATTTTACCTACAAGGTACAACAATTCATTGAATACAGTCTGCAGGTACACCGAAAGCATCCTTTAGACTCCCAAGTAGATCCTACCAAATGCTTCGTTTTATCAAAACGGTCAATGCATGGCCTCTCTAGGGAAGAAAATTCCAATCAGTCTCATCTGACCAGAAGATCAGTATTTATACGGCTTTATCTTTGCATATTGTAAGACACCAAAAGTCACCTTTGGGCAACCAATACATTTTATAAATAAACACAAAATATATACAGCATATGTAGATGTTGATAATTGAATCTATAAACCTGCACACTATACAGCTCTTCTCGAAAGAGCTCTTCTCATTTCTGAGCTTCTTTTTAACATTGGTATTTCTCCATTCTAAATGTAGCAGTTACCCTACTTTAAAATCGGATGTTGGGGAAAAAAATTAATTATTACCATTGTGCAATTTTGTTAGTTAGAGGTGGGTTGCCAATTGTTTACTACCAATTCAGTTATGCTTGTGTGGTTCTGTGCATGTGCAGAAGTGTCTGGGAGGCAGAGTGGTGCCTCCCAACACCACTACTACTGGTTTGCCCAATCTGGGCCAAACCAGGAGCAATCCACTTCTGATTAGTGAAAACATTGACATTGCTATCCATCCTACAACTAATTCTGTGCAGCTTCCAATCAAAATTTAAAACAGGACAGAAACCATGGTAAAATTATAAAAATGAACATGTTACACATTACTATTTCTTTGACGCGATTTTCATTTTTGTCATTCACATTTTATTTTGTACCTCCTTTAGCATTGTTTATTCAATGATTCTATTCTACCATTTCTTTGATTTTAATGTAACTCTTGCATTTCTCAATTCATTTAGTATTGGTTACCGGCAATTAAGGCCCACAAGAGTGCCTTTTGGGCAATGGCAGATAAACCCACTGTCATCGGGTAAACCCATGTTTCAGCAGGATTAACTATCGGATCCTCTGATAAATCAAGAAATACAAGAGTTCAGAGGGTTGGGCTGACGTCGCTATGACACGACATGCAATTTTGGAGCTCCAGGATTGCTGTCGATATCTATGCTACTGGACAGTCCTTTTGGACCTAAACTGTCCTGTAGAGGTGGTCCTGGAGAAGGGCACATCCCCCCGATTTCAGGGACATTGCAAAATCCCTCGTTGATCCAGGAGAAGCTCTTTTTTCCAGCGAAAGAGAAGCAGCCATTGAAGCTGCAGAAGGTTGGGACAGCCCCTGAATGGAAGAAAAGCAGGATAGAGAGTGTATCGAAATGGTGAGACAAATTTTTACTATTAGAGAAGAGAACACCCCAAAAGACTTAGAGTAAAATTAAAATTGAAGGCAGAAGAGAACAAGCGGTGGATTAAGCCTGAATTAAACTTAGTATGTTATCTTTTTTTATTTTGTATTTTTATGGATGGAACTTTTACAAATGCCTCTTACTTTTTAAATTGGACTGGTTTCTTTTTTCCCTCTTCTTCTATTTTTCTTGTTTTTTCATATTTGTGGATTATGATTCTCTTTCTTTTCTTTTTACAACACTCAGCTGGATTTTTTTGCTTTTCAGCACTTCTTTTCTTTCTTAAAGTTCGGAATTTAAAGAGAGGGGTAGAGGCAGAGGAAAAAGAAGCAACACTGCCATCTAGAGGCTGGAGGCTTGGAAATATCATTTTTATCTTCTTTGAACATTCGACTCATATCTAATATTTCAAGACTCTTGATTTTGTTTATTAAAAGAGATAGTGGGAAGAGTACGGATTGTTTGTGCAGGTGCTCTTCTGGAGTACTATCAATAGCTGGACTGCTATGGTCTTTACAAGATATGCAAAGAACAACAAGGTGCCAAGAGAAGTTCACATAAGACTTATCAAGAAAACAATTAGAATACAAATACCACAAATGGCAAGAGATATAGAACTGCATTACTACTGGAAGGATACAGGACGAAGAAATGAAATGTTAGAATAAAAATTAAGTTAAACTTAGTTAAATTTAGAGTATTATGTATAAAATAAAGTAATAATAGTTATAGCTAAATAAATGGTTAATAATGATAATAATGCACACAAACACACACACGATTGATTATATGAAATTTTATATAAATTGTAAGTGAGGACTATGGAGAGGATGCCTAAAAGCTTTGTTATAAAAGATAAATAATTATATATAGAATAGAACATAAACATGTAATACTATTGGATGAATTCAGGATGAGGTAAATATTATAATATAAAATTTAGAATTTTTTACATAAAAATGATGTAATAATAGCTACAGTCAAATGAATGTTTAATAACCATAATAATTGTATGTATGTATGTATGTATGTATGTATGTGTATGTATGTATGTATGTATGTATGTATGTATATATATATGTGTGTATGTATGTATGTATGTATGTATGTGTGTGTATATATATATATATATATATATATATATATATATAATATATATATATATATATATTATATATATATATATATACACATATATATATATTAGAATGATGATATTAGTTTTTATGTAAATTGCATGTGAAGAGTATTGTGAGCAAGCATAAAAGTTTTGTAACCAATCGACACACTGTAAGTAATGGGAGAAAGATTTTTATTTTGTGTGTGTTTATGTCTGTATGCTTTATGCTTGTCTAAAAATAAAAACTATTTTATAAAAAATAAATACAAGAATTATACTAATATCAAGGAAATAGCAGAATACAATAATTAAAGAAAGGATCATTTTTTTAAAAAATGCTAAAGGAAGGACAAATAATATTTAAAAACCACAATGACAGATAATAGTAGAGTTATCTTGGTTTGAGTTACCCCATTTTCTATTGTCCCTTTGTCAGTTTTCCTGTGGTGGGTTCGGATTCCGTTCCAATCAGTATGGTTGGAACTGCCCC
>JAKRSK010012555.1:0-15212 GCA_029891615.1 Natrix natrix natrix | reverse complement strand
ACATTTGATGTCAAAATAAAATTGGGGAAAAAAACCAAAATATCTATTATTTTTCAAAATGTGTTTCAATAACAGGATTTGATCATTTAATATTTCTTTATTAAACTTGAATGTTGTCCATCTTGGCTAGAGATACTCTAGTTATTTACAATGAAGACAAATGAAGAAGAAATATAAAGAAGACATCTTCCTCTTATTCCTCCCATTAGATCTGGCTTATTGATTTTAACATCAACAGCACCCTGATTTTGTCATAGCTTTTTACCATTACGTATTCGAGGTCAGACTTGCTCCAGCTGCGGGAATCCCCCCTCTCGCAGGCATGGCCCTTTGGCCCACTCCGGGGCCCACCTTGATGACGGGTTTGTGAACCCAGAGAGGTGGAGGAAGCGCAAACTTAGGGGGTTTTTAATGAAATGTTTTTTTATCCTTTTTAGGGGGTTCCAGGGTGGGGGGGTGGGGGCTGGGGTTGGGTCAGATCAGGAGCGATGTGAGAGCCGGGCTTTCAGGTGTGGTCGTGAGCAGAAGGAGCGGAAGGGAGGAGGAGGGGGGAGGATATCATTCCTATACAGGGCTCTTTAATTCCAACGGTCGCAGGGAGGGGCAGATACGAGGACAGATGAAGAACTTACAGTCGGTTGGGAGACCGTGGTTGCTGGTTACACACCGGTCGCTTGTACCAACCCCCGCGGTCTAGGTGGTCAAGAGTTACAGACTCAGGGCCTGAGGCTGTTGTTATGCAATGCGAGGTCGTTGTTAACAAGGCCCCCTCATTTACGATCTAATTTTAGAGGGGAGCCGGACCTCGCGGGAGATAACGGAGGACCTGGTTGGGCCACGAGGGAGGTCTTCCCCTCGTGGAAATGTGCCCACCAGGCTACCGAGCATTTTCACCAGCCCCGGGCCCAGGGAAGGGGCAGTGGGGGTGGGGCAGCAATTATTCGGGGAGGACTTAGAGCCGAGGGAGTCTACTGTGCCACAGACGTCCGGATGTGAATCCCTTGTTGTGAAATGGGGCCCTGGGAGACAGTTGGGCCTGCTGATAGTATACCTGGCTCCTCGCTATACATCAGCGGCCCTGCCTGAACTCCTCGAGCTGATCGCATCGGTGGCGGTCGAGACCCCCAAACTTTTAGTGATGGGGGATTTTAACCTGCCATCGATGGGAGAAGCATCAGAGGGGGTTCGGGAGTTCATGGCTTCCATGACAGCCATGGACCTGACTCAAATGATTCAGGGCCCGACACACGAGGGAGGACACACTCTGGACCTCGTTTTTGTCTCTGGCCAGTGGTTGAGTGATCTGGGAGGAGGGGACTTAACCATCACTCCCCTGTCATGGTCAGATCACTCACTCCTTCGTCTTGACTTCCCTGGTGCTACCTCCCGCTGCGGGGAGGCGGAACCGGAAAGCACTAGATGGTTCCGCCCCAGGCGCCTGATGGAACCAGATAGGTTCCAGACGGAGCTTGGGCCACCTCCTGTAACCTTGACCCGCCCCCGGGTAGAGGACCTGGTGGTCGCGTGGAATAATGCGACTACCGGGGCCTTGAACCGGGTGGCGCCTTTGCGGCCTCTCCGGCGGCAACGATCCACCCTGGCCCCTTGGTTTTACCGAGGAGCTGAGGGTGATGAAATGCCGCAAGAGACGTCTAGAGAGTCGTTGGAGATCCTCTCGTTCCGAACTTGATCGAACACAGGCACGAGCCCATTTAAGGACGTACCTTGTGGCATTGAGAGTGGCCAAACGCCAATATTGTGCCACTCTCATTGCATCCGCAGAGAACCGCCCTGCCGCCCTGTTTCGGGTGTCCCGCTCCCTCTTGTTTCAGAGGCCGCGGGAGGCCCCTCTACAGGGCAGAGCAGAGGAATTTGGGAAATATCTGCAGGATAAAATCGCTCAAATCCGGAAGGATTGGGTCCCTGTTAGTGGTCCAATGGAGACGTCCGTGGCGAGTCTTGAGGAATCGACCTGGGAGGAGTTTGACTTGGTTGCCATCGAGGATTTGGACAGAATGCGTGGACGACTGCGACCCACCACATGTTTATTGGACCCGTGCCCCTCCTGGCTTGTACTGGCATCCTGGGAGGTTACACGAGACTGGCTCCTGGACCTAGTGAACGCTTCGCTGAGCGAGGGGTCTCTCCCGGCCGCCTTGAAAGAGGCGGTGGTGAGACCCTTGCTCAAGAAGCCTTCCCTGGATCCTTTGGAGCTGGCCAATTATCGTCCTGTCTCCAACCTTCCCTTTTTGGCGAAGGTTGTAGAGAGTGTGGTGGCCTACCAGTTTCCACGGCATCTGGAGGAAAATGATTATCTAGACCCGCGCCAGTCCGGCTTCCGCCCCGGTCACAGCACGGAGACGGCCTTGGTCGCGTTGGTGGATGATCTCTGGAGGGCCAGAGATAGAGGTTGTTCCTCTATCCTGGTCCTATTAGACCTCTCGGCGGCTTTTGATACCATCGACCATGGTATCCTGCTGCGCCGGCTGGAGGGGTTGGGGGTCCGGGGCACCGTTTTGCGGTGGTTCGGCTCCTACCTTTCTGGCCGGACGCAGCGTGTGTTGGCAGGGGAGGAGAGGTCGACCCTACGCCCCCTTACTTGTGGGGTACCACAGGGGTCGGTCCTCTCGCCACTCCTGTTCAACACATATATGAAGCCGCTGGGTGAGATCATCCGTGGTTTCGGGGTGGGATACCATCTGTACGCTGATGATACTCAGCTGTACTTTTCCACCCCGAACCACCCCAACGAGGCCATCGAAGTGATGTCCCGGTGTGTGGAAGCCGTACGGATCTGGATGGATGACAACCGACTCAAACTCAACCCCTCCAAGACGGAGTGGCTGTGGGTACCGGCTCCCCGGTTCAGCCAATTAATTCCATCATTGGCCATCGGGGGCATTCAACTTGCCCCCGTGGAGCGGGCGCGCAATTTGGGCGTCCTCCTGGATGCCCGGCTGTCCATGGATGACCATGTGACAGCCGTGGCAAGGGGGGCGTTCCACCAGGTTCGCCTGGTGCGCCAATTGCGCCCCCTACTGGACCGGGACGCCTTACGCACAGTCACTCATGCGCTGGTGACGTCTCGCTTGGACTACTGTAACGCTCTCTACATGGGGCTTCCCTTGAAATGCACCCGGAGGCTACAGTTGGTCCAGAACGCAGCCGCGCGGGTAATTATGGGGAGTACTAGGTACTCCCATGTGACACCGTTCCTGCGCGAGCTGCACTGGCTTCCTGTGGTCTATCGGGTGCGTTTCAAGGTTTTGATAACAATCTTTAAAGCGCTCCATGGCTCAGGACCTAGTTACTTGCGGGATCGTATTCTGCCCCATACATCCCTGCGACCAATCCGCTCACACAGAGAGGGCCTCCTCCAGGTGCCGTCCACCAGACAGTGTCGGGGGGCGGCGCCTAGGAGTAGAGCCTTCTCTGTGGCAGGCCCAGCCCTGTGGAATTACCTCCCTCCGGATATTAGGAATACCTCTGACCTCCGCTCCTTTCGTATAAAGCTCAAGACCCACCTATTCCAAGTAGCTGGCCTGGCTCAACTTTGACCTAACTATATTGCTCCTGACGGGTTTTTATTTGGGTATTTTAATTGCATTCAATTACTTAGGGGTTTCTAAACATTGTATTTTATTGTTTTTATTCATTAGCCGACCTCCTCCTTGTACATGTTGTGGTATATGTTTTTGTAATATGTATGTCTTGTCTATATATTTATTTCATATGTTTTATTGTACGCCGCCCCGAGTCCTTCGGGAGAGGGTGCGGCTAAGAAATAAATATTTATTATTATTATTATTATTATTATTATTATTATTATTATTATTATTATTATTATTATTATTATTATTATTATTATTATTATTATTATTATTATTATTATTATTATTATTATTCCTAAACTACTCCTATTTATATTCTTCTATATTCCTAAAGAAACCAATAACAATAGACCAAGTCTCATTTTTAGTCACAATAATGCGAGTTAAATCAGTTTAGAGATGAATGGGACTTTTTAGTAGGCTAGTGGAGACCTAAGGAATATGGCATTGAAGCTCATAGGGACATGTAGGAAGTTATTCTGTGTTGCGTGCTCAAACACTGGAGGTTTAAGAATAGATTGTACAGACCATTGTATGAAAAGGTGTAGGGTTTCCTGCCTGAGTAGGGGGTTGGAATGCTGGTTAGAATGTCAGGATCTATTTGTGGTAAATTTAGGTAAGTTCACACCACACCTTTAATCCAGTAAAGTGAACTTTTACATTGCCTCATGTGCCATGCCAAAATATTTAAACAACATGGTGGCTTACTGTGATGATCTACTTCCCACATTGCACAGGAACGGGATAGATTACCACATGCCAGAACATGTGAAATGAGGTAAACATGTTTTAAATTCATAGTCAACACATACAGAGGCTCTATGGCCAACCAAGAAAGAGACCTCTGCTCCTTAAAGGTAGCTTTTGGTATGGAAGGGACAAAGAAGGTCCTTTTAAACTGGTTCCCTCTAAAGCTCAACTCCTTTGCACAAGTTGATAACATTCAGGATCATCTGCGGATAGTGCCAGGCTGATATGTGTCTAGCTTGCTAAAACCACTACGGAAATGCCTGAAAAAAAAACTGGATGTCCTTAAAATGAGCTTGGCCCATTAGTCAGTTTAAAAGTGCATGAAAGATGGTCCCTTTACAATCCAGGTTAAGGCAGCCACATACTTATATGATGGTAAATGGAGTTGGGCTTATTCTTCAGGGAATCCAGAGTCATCAGCCACCATATCGGACATTCACACGATGCCCTTGCAGAGGTTCATTCATGGGGTTTGAAAACAGGGGTACGTTTAGATTAGTGGTGGGATTCTAATTTTTTTTACTACCGATTCTGTGGCTATGGCCATGTGTTTGTGTGACTGGGTGGGTGTGGTTAGGTGGTCATGTGACTGGGTTCTCATGGCCAATTTAGCAATCCATTTTGCCAATTTTAGCAATCCATTAAACAATGCATAGGAGCCCTTTTTCTGTTCTTCTTTTTAATACTACATAAATTTTTTCTCTACGTTGTTTTTACTAGGAGGGAGAGTTTGGCAATGCTTGGGCAAAGAAAGGCATGCTTTCCAAAGGTCTCATGGTTATATTTAAAGGGCGAACTAATGTCATTGGTGTTGGAAAATTCATTGGTGAGATGAGTGGGTTTCAACCAATCCAGTCAGGTACCGGGGGCAGAAATCTGGTGTCCATTTGTGTACCGGGGTCTCTGGAGGCCCCATACTGGAACAGTCCCTTCCCAGGCCTGCCCCCACACTCTCTCCCCCCACACGCCCGGTCACTGCTTGGTTGTTCTCTCGCTTTACCTGTCCACACCAGGCTTGCCCTGCCCACACACTTCCTTTGCTGGAGTGGAGGACTCAGCTGTCAGAAGAAGCCCCGTGCTTCCTTCTCTTTGACAAACACCTTGCATAACTGGGACTTTGCAAACTGTTTCTCAAAGAGGTTGGGGGCAGGATGGACTTCTTCAGATGAGCCCACGCTGGCTTGGGCTTCAACACTGCTCTGGCCTTGGTTCGTCTGAAAAAGCTCTCGTCTGCTGCTTCCTTTTCTTTGACAAGCAGCTTGGAAAAAACGGGACTTTTCAAACTGCTTCTCAAAGAGAAGAAAGCCAGGGGGGAGTGGGATGGATTTCTTCAGACGAACCGAGAAAGGCTGCTTTGCCTCCACTGCTCTCCTTCCCACACTGCAGGCATGTCCTTGAGGGGAAGATGTCCTACCAAGGCAAGAACATCCCTTGGATCACAGTGAGGTGAAGCGCCCTCAGACATATTCTGCCGACCTTGGGCAGTTGAAGCGGGAGAAATGGGTGGGTGGGAAGCTCCAAATGTCCGCAAGAAGGGGATGGGGTGCCTAGCAGTCGGGGCACACAGCTTCCCTTTCAGCCTCTGAAGCCACACTCGGCCTGCTCCGCTCTTGGGGATGCTTTCCTGGCTGGCTGCTGATTTATAAACAGAAATTAACCATCTTCTTTTAAACTTTCCATTTCAATGAGAATTTAAAAAGTTTTAGAAAAATTCTCATTGAAATGGAAAGTTTAAAAGAAGTTGGTTGATTTCTGTTTATAAAGGTCATGTGGCAGGGCTGTCCTGGAGCATCTCCCAGCCGGAAAGGGGCACCATGAGAAAGTGGCTGCTCTCTGCCAAAAGCCCAACTGCAGCTGGCAAAGGAGCATGAAGGAGCGGCCGCCCAGCAGAACTGGGAGTGTCCCAGGTTGGTGGGCTGGTGGGGAGGTTGTGCTGGCCTGGAGGTGGTGGGGAGGTGGGGGTCGAGGCTGGCCTGGGCACCTGCAATGGGCAGCAATCTTCTACCCGCAGCTCTCAGAGAAAGGAGGAAGGGAAAGGAGCCCCGCGCAGCATCTCTGCCTCCTTCCTTGAGAGCTGGCTTCAGGGACAGCCAGACTCTCCTGCCACTGCACCCTTCACTTGCCTTCTGCCCAGAGGCTCTGCCAATGGGGCACCTCTCACGAGACTGGGTGTGGTGGAACAAATAGTGAAGATGCATCCATGTCTACTATTACTATCACCACCAGCAGCAATAGCCGTGTAGCAGTGGTGGCTGCTGCTCTCTGCTTCCCGTGCTTTACAACCTGGTGGGAGATAACTGCAACTGAAGTGGCACTTTGCTTGCTGCTGCTCAGACACTGGGGAGGGAGGTGGGAGTAACGCTGTCTGGGTTTGGGAGAAGGCGGCCAGGGATCATTGGTTGTATGAGCAAATCATCCGCCACCTCCTCTTTTTTAGGGGTCAGCAGAGGATTGGCTGTGGCAGCCCTGCCCCAGCCGCCTTTCCCCAAATCCGGACAGCGCTACTCCTGCCTCCCTGGTGTCCGAGCTGCAGCAAGTGAAGTGCCACTTCAGCTGCAGTTATCTCCAGCCAGATTGCAAGGCGCGGGGAGCAGAGAGCAGGCTGCGCCACTGCTACGCTGCTGTTGCTGGTGGTGGTGATAGTAATAGTAGACATGGATGCATCTTCACTCTATGTTCTGCCGCACTCAGTCTCATGGGAGGCGAAATGGTATGCTCCCTGCCTGCAGAGCCTCCGGGTGGAAGGCAGGTGAAGGGCACAGTGCTGGGAGAGACTAGCCATCCTCAAAACCAACTCTCGAGGAAGGAGGCAGAGAGCCCGCCCGGGGCTCGCTTCCCTGCCTCCTTCCTCTGACAGCTGTAGGCAGCAGCGAAAATGAGGCTTCTTTGCCAGACTCTCAGCTGGCAAACAGAAATTGTTGAGGTTCTATGGGCATGGCTAGGTTGGGGGAGCATGTGACTTAAGTGTGTGTGAGTGATGTCAAGTTGGCTATGCCCACTCAGTCACATGCCCCCACACTTAGCCGTGCCCACAGAACCAGTAGTAAAAAAAATTGAAATCCACCACAGCCTATCACATATACTAGCTAAATAACAAGTTTCACAGAACACAGCAGGAATAAGTAGACATAGACTACAGGTAGTCCTCAAGTTGTAACCATTCATTTAGTGACCATTCAAAGTTAGAACAACACTGAAAAAAATTGACTTATGACCATCTTTCACACTTATGTCCATGGCAAGATCCCCACGATCACGTGATCAAATTTCAGACACTTGAAAACTGGCATGTATTTATGACAGCTGCAATGTTCTGGGGACATGTGATCACCTTCTGTGATCTTTTGGGCAAGAAAGTCAATGGGGAAGCCAGATTCGCCTGACAACAGTGTTACTAACGTAACTGCAGTGATTTACCTAACAATTATAGTGATAAAATGGAGCAAAACTTACTTATCAATTGTCTTGCTTAGTAACAGAAGCTTTGGACTCAGTTGTGGTGTAAGTCAAGGACTACCTCTACAGTAGCAATCTATTATACCCATTTCAGATTAACAGGTAGCATAAAAACACATTAACCTTTAATCTCATTTCATCCGACTGACGGAGTAACTAAACTGATGAAGAATGTTGTTAGCTTGAAAAGGAGATACCAGATTCCTGAATTTTTGGCTACCAGAGACTAACAGGGTCTTTTCCAACAACATCTCCAGTATGAATACACTCTAAATTCTTATTCTGACACGAAAACTTTCTAAAATGCACAGATGAAAAACTCTATAGAGTTTCAAAGGCAGCACTTAAGATAAAGTGAACTTCATTAATGTGCCACTGGCTAATTACAGTACTGAGGGTATTTTGGAAGACAGCATAAAGTTCTTTCCAGCAACATTCAAATTAAGCATGGAATATAAAATGAAATCTGAATGATAAAATAGAAATAAAAGTGATAAAGTTAAAACTAAAAAGTAATAAAAGAAAATCTGGATAAAATATTTTGAAATCATTTGGGGATTTTTAGCCTACACCTACCTAGGTTTGGAAGCTAGATTATCTATCTATCTATCTATCTATCTATCTATCTATCTATCTATCTATCTATCTATCTATCTATCTATCTATCTATCCATCCATCCATCCATCCATCCATCCATCCATCCATCCATCTATCTATTATCTATCTATCTATCTATCTATCTATCTATCTATCTATCTATCTATCTATCTATCTATCTATCTATCATCTATCTAGGTTTGAAAGCAGGATTATACATAATACAGAATCTGAAACTTTGAAGTCTGGATTTCCCCCACCCCACTCATGTGCACAGACAAAACTTTCTACTGAGAAAATGTTGCAGAGAAAGAAGAATGGATAATGCAACCACAGGAGAGTGCAGCATTAAGTCCAGCATTTTTTTTTGAACAAAGTTTTATTGGTTTTTTTAGAAATTTACAGGGAAAAAGGTAGTGGAAAAAGTATACAAATTTTGGCAGTTGCGAAGTGCGGTAGGTGCCCCCTCCCTCCATACTCATAATATACATCTAAACAAAAATCATTTGTACATAGTAGTATATAGTCAGCATATTAATTCAATTGGTAATTTCGATCAGTTTGTGTCAAAAAGATTTTCTTGTTCACTTTTGTGATCTGAGCTTTCTTGGTGTTGCCCCATCTCCCCCCGCCGACCGAGCTCCAGCCCCTCCCGTGTCCTGCGTGTCTGTTGTAGGATCATCTGGTTTTTCTAGGTGTGCTTTGTTTTTTTCCATAAAGGCCTGCGCCTCTATGGGTGTATTGATTCTAACTCTTGTCTCCTCCCAGAATATTAGCATACCTTCAGGCATCAGCCATCTGAACCACACCCCCTTCTGGTATAATTTATTCACTAATTGCGAATAGCTTTTTCTTTTTTCCCTCACTTTCTTGGGGATCTGCTTCAGAATGGTTATTTCCCTATCTTGGTATGTCAAGGCTTGCCCCCTTTGTGCACTCAGAATTATATCTCTTGTGCTTTTTCTGAGAAATTTAATGTGTACCTCCCTGGGTACGTTGTGTGTTCTAGCATAGGCTGAATTCACTCTGTAAACCAGGTCTATCTCCCACCCCATCTGTTGTTTTTCTTTCTGGATGTATTCAGCCAAAATACTTGTCATGATGTCCCTTATGTTTTCATCATCTGCCTCCATCACATTAAGTCCAGCATTAAGGTTGGCAGCAAAAAAAAAAAAAAGTCAAGAGAATGTCTAACACAATTAGTGGGACCTGCTCTGCTACATTAAACCCCTGTGATTTCGTCTTCTAAAAATTAACAAGTAATCTGTTTGCAATTCCTCCTTATAACACAATACAGGCAGCATTCCTCACTTCAAGGCCAAGGGCTTAAACACCCCCCCCACACACCCATCCATCCAAACAAAAACACAGCTCACCCTGTGCAAAAAGGCAGGGAAAGCCTGGAAGCATGGCAGAACTGTGTGGCGCATGGAAGGGAGTTGGGGAAGCAGGTTGGAACGGTTGGGGGGGAGGGGCTGCTAGTTAGGCCATGACTCGCAGGCTTACCTGGCAGGCAGATCAGGGCCACTCAGTTGGGGTGCAGTGTGTCAGCGTTCCAAAAATCATGCAGAATTAAATCAGAGTCCAAGGTAGAGCTATTTAATAAGACAGACATGTTAGCACATCTGTGGAAAATCCCAAATCTGAAAAAATTCCTGGGATTCCACCCAGTTGAAAGTTCATAATCTTATGCCCACACCCATAAATCCATCACATGCCCCAATCTTCTTCTTCCACGCTGGCATCTCCACCCAGCTGCTTCCGGTCAGGTGTCGAGGTGCGGAGACAAAAGATGACCTTGGGCTTCTAGAAAAGAATGACAACAACACATTCCACAATTCTACTCCTTTCTATTCCCCCCCCCCAATTACTACACTAATGAAACAGCATAGGAAAATAATAGAAAGTGTGGCAGGCCAAAGATCCTAAAAAGGAATATAACTGCAGGCCTGACACAGTGCTTCAAGCATGCAAGCTGCAGAGCAGAGACTGTGCTCAAGTGAGGACCCACAAAGTATAAGTGAGGAGTGACTGGGTGGATTGGGGCAAATGGGTGGGCGGGCTGAGTGTGTTGAGCTAGCATTGAACAGGCAAGCAGAGCAAGTGAGCATTGAGCAGGTGGATGGGGCAAGGGAGCATCAACTGGGTGGGTAGACATGGGCTACAGCCAGCCACAGGTTGCTACCGGTTCAACAACCTATGCCAAATTTCTAATAGCGGTTTGTGCAAACTGGTGCGAATAGGCTGAATACCACCTCTTGTTTGAACAAATTTCCAACTGAATATCATTTCCTCTGGACTCAACCAGCTTCAGTGAGTGATGGCGGGTATATCCTAGATGAAAGCAGCATTGTTATGTGTCAGTCTAGCAACCAAAAGCAGCAACTTGAACCCAGAGCCACCAAGGATCTGCTAGCCAAACACTGAGAATAGAAACTGAGGGCTGCACGTAGAAAAACTTTAATAATGCAACTTCCGGCTTCCGGGGGCAATGGCAGGCTGCCTTTGAGTCACGCATGGACCGTGGGGCTCATTTTGGAGATGGGGGTGTTACCTGACCCTCTTTGCTGTTTTTGAGGGTCAGAACCAGTGGGCGACCACCCTGGCTTCCCATCGCGACTTGAGTCGGTCTCCAGGGTGGTCTGTCAGTCGCAAACGGTTATGCTGGAGAGGCGCTGGAGAGGTGGAGAGGTGCTGGAGAGGCAGAGAGGGGGAGTCACCTGGAGAGGCCGGGGAGGCTGCGAGACGCCGAAGGCGCCAAGAGAGAGGCTGCAGGATGCCGAGGGCGCCGAGAGAGAAGCCGGTGAGTCAGCTGGAGTCGGCTGGAGAGCCTGGAGAGCCTGTGAGTCAGCTGGAGTCAGCTGGAGACGCAGAGAGAGCCAATGTCGGCTTGCGAGTTGGACGCTGGGCGCCGATGTCGGCTGTGGAGCCAGCTGCGAGGGCGGAAGATTGGCAGGCCGGCGGCACTGGCGGCTGGCGGGAGACCGGGCAGGAGCGTCTTCGGGAACATCGGCTCGCCCTCCTCCAGCTTCATTGCCTGCCCTCCCACTCCAGTAGGAACATCGGAGGAGCGCTGGAGGCTGGCAGCTTTTGGCAGAGAGCGCTGTGGGGCTGGAGATCTGGCAGGAGGCAGGAGGTAGGAGGCTCCTTGGCGCAGGACTAACTTTTCCCGCTATCTTGATTTAATCATCTCTCCACCCTATCCAAGATTTGGGCCGTTTACTCCACTGGAACAAAGGAATTTTTACCATCTGTAAACATCCCTAACCAAACTGTAGCCCTGTCGGAAATGTTATCTTACCATGTACTCGAGGGCAGCCCTGGTTTTACTGCGGGAGTCCCCCCTCTCGCAAGTATGGCCCCCCGCCCTCTCGAGGGCCCACCTCGATGAGGGATTTATCAATCCAGAGAGGTGGACGAAGCGCAACCTTAGGGGTTCCAGGGCGGGGGGTGGGTTCAGTCAGGCTAAGGGAGGGAATAGTGCCAGGCAGACAGGTGGGTTTAACAAGGGAGTGAGCGGAGCAAGAGAAGGGGGAGTGGTGACATTCCAGAAGAAGGTCTTCCCATTCTAACGGTCGTGGGGAGGAGTAGGTGCGAGGGTAGGCCGAGATCTTGTAACTGGTTGGGAGACCGTGGCCGTTGGATACGGCCAGTCATTTGTCCCAACTCCCGCAATCTAGGTGGTCAGGACCTACAGAACCGGGGCCTGAGACTGATGCTATGCAATGCCAGGTCCATTGCCAACAAAGCCCCCCTCATTAATGATTTGATCTCGGAGGGGGAGCCGGACCTGGCAGGGATAATGGAGACCTGGCTGGGCCACGAGGGAGGTCTTCCCCTCGTGGAAATGTGCCCGCCAGGCTACCATGCATTTCATCAGCCGCGGGCCCAGGGTAGGGGTGGTGGGGTAGCAGTTATCGTAAGGGAAGGCCTTGAGCCAAGAGAGTCCACTGTGCCACAGATAACCGGTTGTGAGTCCCTATGTGTGAAGTGGGGCCCAGGGAGACAGTTGGGCTTGCTGATTGTATACCTGGCTCCTCGCTATGCATCAGCGGCCCTGCCCAAGCTCCTCGAGGTGATCGCCGAGATGGTGGTTGAGACCCCCAGGCTGTTAGTCATGGGGGACTTTAACCTGCCATCGGTAGGGGAAACATCCGAGGCGGCTCGGGAGTTCATGGCCTCCATGACAGCCATGGACCTGACCCAGGTAATTCAGGGCCCCACACATGAGGGAGGTCACACACTGGACCTTATTTTTGTATCTAGCCAGTGGAGGAGTGATCTGGGAGTAGGGTATTTAGTTATCACGCCCCTGTCATGGTCAGATCACTCACTTCCCCGGCTCGACTTTCCAACCGCTACTCCCCATCGCGGGGAGGCGGAACCGGAATGTTCTAGATGGTTCCGCCCCAGGCGCTTGATGGAACCTTTTAGGTTCCAGACGGAGCTTGGGCCATTCCCTGTAGCCCTGACCGGAGGACCTAGTGGCCGCATGGAACAGTGCGGCCGCCGGCGCCTTGGACCGGGTTGTGCCTTTGCGGCCTCTCTTGCAGCATCGAATCACCCAGGCCCCTTGGTTTACCGAGGAGCTGGGGGTGATGAAGCGCCGCAAGAGACGCCTAGAGAGCAGATGGAGATCATCACACTCCGAGTCTGACTGAGCACAGGTAAGAGCCTATTTACAGACTTACCTTGCAGCATTAAGAGTGGCCAAACGACAATATTGTGCCACTCTTATTGCGTCCGCAGATAACTGCCCTGCCGCCCTGTTTAGGGTGACCTGCTCCCTCCTTTCCCAGAGGCCGCCTTGCAGGGTAGAGCAGAGGAATTTGGGGAATATCTGCAGGACAAAATCACTCAGATTCACAGCGAATGGGTCTCCATTAGCAGTCCAGAAGAGACGTCGGAGGTGGGTCATGAGGTGCCATCCTGGGAGGAGTTTGACGCTGTTACTTCCAACGATATGGACAGGTTACGTGGACGACTGCAAGCCACCACATGTTTACTGGACCCGTGTCCCTCCTGGCTTATACTAGCATCCTGGGAGGTCACACGAGGCTGGCTCCAGGAACTAGTGAACGCTTCACTGAAAGAGGGATCCTTGCCGGCCGTCTTGAAAGAGGCGGTGGTGAGGCCCCTACTCAAGAAGCCTTCCCTGGACCCAGCTAAGTTAGTTAATTACTGTCCCGTCTCCAACCTTCCCTTTTTGGCGAAGGTTGTAGAGAGTGTGGTGGCGCAACAGTTCCCACGGCACTTGGAGGAAATTGATTATCTGGATCCGCCCCAGTCCGGCTTCCGGCCCGGTCACAGCATGGAGACGGCTTTGGTCATGTTGGTGGATGATCTCTGGAGGGCCAGAGATGGGGGTTGTTCCTCCATCTTGGTCCTATTAGATCTCTCGGCGGCTTTCGATACCATCGACCATGGTATCCTACTGTGTCGCCTGGAGGGGTTGGGGGTGAGGGGCACCGTTCTGCGGTGGTTCTCCTCCTACCTCTCTGGTCGAACGCAATGTGTGGTGACAGGGGGGCAGAGGTCGAGCCTGAGGCCGCTCACTTGTGGGGTGCCGCAAGGCTCGGTCCTCTCGCCTCTCCTGTTCAACACATACATGAAGCCACTGGGTGAGATAATTCGTGGGTTTGGGGTAGATTACCATCTGTACGCTGATGACATGCAGCTGTACATCTCTACCCCGGACCACCCCAACGATGCCGTCGAAGTGATGTCCCGATGTCTGGAAGCCGTTCGGATCTGGATGGGAAGTAACAGACTCAAGCTCAACCCGTCCAAGACGGAGTGGCTGTGGTTACTGGCACCCCGGTTCAACCAGTTACGTCCATCACTGGCCATTGGGGGCGAACAGCTGGCCCCCGTGGATTGGGCACGCAATTTGGGCATCCTCCTGGATGCCCGGCTGTCAATGGATGACCATGTGACAGCCGTGGCAAGGGGGGTGTTTCACCAGGTTCACCTGGTGCGCCAATTGCGTCCCCTATTGGACCGGAATGCCCTCTGCACAGTCACTCATGCGCTTGTGACATCTCGACTGGACTACTGTAATGCTCTCTACATGGGGCTCCCCTTGAGATGCACCCGAAGGCTGCAGCTGGTTCAGAATGCGGCCGTGCGGACAATTGTGGGAGTCACTAGATACTCCCACGTAACACCTTTGCTGCGTGGGCTGCACTGGCTACCTGTGGCTTTCCGGGTGCGTTTCAAGGTGTTGCTTATCATCTTTAAAGCGCTCCATGGCACAGGACCTAGTTATTTGCGGGATCGTATCCTGCCCCATACATCCCTTCGGCCGATTCACTCTCACAGAGAGGGACTCCTCCGGGTGCCGTCCACTAGGCAATGCCAGCGGGCGACACCCAAGGAGTAGGGCCTTCTCTGTGATGGGCCCGACCCTCTGGAATGACCTCCCCCCGGATATCAGAACTACCACCGACCGCCGCTCCTTCCGTAAGAAGCTTAAAACCCACCTGTTCAATTTAGCCGGCCTGGCCTAATTCCCAATTTTAGTCCCTCAAGCCTGCATTTTTAAATTTTTAGGGGTATGCTTTTTAGTTGATTTTAACTTTTACCATTTGTACAGCTGTATTAGGTTTAATTCGTTTTTAAGGGTATAGGGTATTTATCTTTTGTATCTGTTTTTAATGAGACGCCTGTACCTTCGGGGAGAGGGGGCGGTCTATAAATCTTGAAAAATAAAATAAATAAATAAAATAATGAACTTGGGATATGGGCCACCACTGCTCTAGAGAGTCAAATCAAATACACAAGTTTTATAGACTTGG